>JAJOZX010000333.1:605000-732500 GCA_023014485.1 Bathynomus jamesi | reverse complement strand
CCAGATTACATAGTTTCACGTGATAAAAATGATCTTGGTACTCTGAGATTAGACATATCTTCTGACTTGCATCCTCTCTTCAACTGGAATGTCAAGCAATTGTTCCTTTATTTGACTGCTGAATATGAGAGCAAAACTAATAAAGTGAATCAGGTAAAAGAAAATGCTGAACACTGATAAATTAGTATCAGAGAAATGGAGTATATAATTTTTCATTACCCAAATTGGCTGTGATCAGAATTAGGAGTTTTCAGGGTGGGGATTCAACAAGGGTTCTACTATCTTTTACAGAATTGCCTTTTCAAACTCACTGGTAAGATTATATCCATATTGATTAAATATTTTACCTAGGTTGTACTTTGGGACAAAATAATCAGACGTGGAGAAAAAGCCATGATCAATGTGAAAAATGAACCCCTCAAGTACTACTTCTGGGATGATGGAAATGGGCTCTTGTAAGTAACATTTTGAAATTAGACATGTTGATAGTGCATGATTTTGTAAATTAAAAAGGTGTTTGCAATTACACTTTGTGGTATGTTTTCACTAAATTCTTATCTTGAGCATAATGTACCATATACCTGAAATTTCCTCAGTATTCAGATGTCTAAATGAGGGAATAGTTTTCTGACTTTTACTGTAGTAAGTCTTTTTCAAACAGGGGACATAAAAATGTGACTTTGTACCTGTCCTGGAATATCATCCCCAATGCTGGCACCCTCCCCAGGTGGGTGGGGAGTGGTACCCATCGGCTCACATTCCCATCAGAGTATACACAAGGAAGAAGCAGTTTCTAGAACATTTAATAATTTCTTCATTTTTCATTACTTTATTCAAAGTTCACTTTTCATTGATTTTTAGGTGGTTTTGAAAGGTTTTTACATTCCTTTCCAGTGGTGTTATAACACACAAAGGTGATATCTGTCTACTTCAGTGCTATTATTTGGGATTTATTCTTTGGCTTTAATAATGTTTTATTTCATTACATCTCCTTTACTCTGGATGTCATATTTGGGTACAATGTACTACTAATGACGCGCACATTATTTGACACTTCACATTTATAAACCTTTTGTAAACCATCAGCATTTGAAATGTTTAATGTACTAAAACATTTAGAATTTATATAAACTTAATTTGAAGTTATTGTATAAATTTGTACTTGGTTCCAGTGTTTTATTTAATGTTTGACATTTTTTAAATAAAGGAAAGAACTTAAGTATCATTAGAATTATTAATCCATATAGTTTCTTCAGAACTCATACAGAAGGACTGACATTAAGGCTGCAGAAAAACTTTGTTCAGGAATGGCAAGTTCACAAATCTGTTGTTGCATTTGCGGTACAGTATAGGTACGAGTGAAAATTATTTGGAACACACACACACACCACTGCCAATCTTGTTGGTTCAAGGGAACTGATTAGTAGTTAAGAATAAAAGTAATCTAACGGTAGTGCCACTTTATTGCATGAAAATAGGGTGTTACTTGTGCAAACCCTGCTTCCAGTGGATATGACTGATAACATTCATTAATGAACCCAAAAGGTTAAGAAAATATAAAAAAATTATGTAATTTATTACAAAACCGATTTGCGTATGATAAAAGAATACTTTAGGATAAATAAATGAAATTGGATTAATTGTCAGATACCCTACTTAAAGATAATGAAAAGTTAATGGGCCATTGTTCAAATTCACAGTAACAAATATTTAACGAACAATATTCATCAATCATAACAGTACATATAAATATATAAATATTTGTAACTCAATACTTCGTGAATGACTTTGGTATATTAAAAAAATCCAATTAACATTTCCCTCAGTAGCATTTTATTTATATTACGAGAATACAAGACAAGGCTCTACCAACATTAAATTGAAAACATCATCCAGAAGCCCAATTTTCCCACAAAGGAAGTAGGACGTGAACTCCGAATGTCGGCTGACCCTGGTCCAATTCCAACCATGGCAACGGTGAGTGTTAAACCCAGGCCTTCGCAGCCGAGTCCAATCATCAACTAACCGAACCACCACGGAAGCTCCAGGGTTGAAAATTCTAACCAAAAGATACTATTAAATCGGAAGAAAAGTGGTCAGGATTCTGATGGATACCAGGTACTAGAATTTAAATATATAATACCCAGTAGAACTGGGATTTGGAGGTTAAAGTTAATATGATTCATTATTTCAGACATTGCGAGCGAGGTGAAATAAGTAAATATAGTACTATATAATACTGAGAGTACATCAGTTCATATTATTTGATCCCAATCTACTTTTCAACGAATTTACCTCAACATTCATGGTAATAATTTTAATGAAACGAGAATATTCAAAATTTCATCAGAAAATTAATGGAATTTTTTCCTTTAAAACAGACCTTCACAAATTTAACTACACTAAACAGGAATCACGTTTTTATAGTATTAAAAAGGGTTGAACGTTTTACCACTTAATTTGTCAGAAAAACTTCTATAAAATATGTGGAAATAATCATCTTAACTCATATCCAGATTATACTGCTACTAAGTAAATGTAATGCACTTCTTATTGCTCTTTTGTATGAAAAGGGAAACTAAAATAAAATATTTAATTACTTAATTGCCTGAAGAAAATAGTGGCTTAAAGTAAATTCTGAGGTGGACAAAAAATGGGAAAGGTATGCTATGTTCACATAGGGTAAAACAGGTTATTGTCACTCCTGCTCTAAGGCATTCTTGGTTGTTTGGTGCTAGCAGTTTAACGTCTCTTGAAGCTACGAAGGACTGCGCAAAGAGGAACTACAATTTAATGAGGAATCCCTGTAGTTTTTCAATGTCCATAGCCTCTGAACCCTGAACCACTGACTAACCAAAAATGCCTTGGTAATGACACCAAAGTTTTACCGTATGTGGCCTTCAATGATTTCTGGTGTGAACAAAACAAAAAAAACCTTTCGTATAAAATAACAGTTAAATGGAAACAAACTGAAAAGTTCGTCGAAGATAAACTCCAAATAAAAGTACGTTTACTAAGTATCAACAGTTCACAGCTGGAACTTTTATCGTCTAGTCTTATATTGTCTTTTTAAAATCTCCTTAATATTTTAAATACATAAAATTAAAGCATCAAATGCAAAGATGAACGCCTCGTTAAATGCTAAAATTAAAGCTTCCTTCTCAGTTCTCTTAAAACTTAGTAATTTAAAACTACAACTTTCCATAAATATTGAACAAAAAATACTTTAAATTATTTAAAGTTTCAAATATAATAATAAATCTCAATTGGAAAACTCGGCTGTCTCGTGTAAGACATGCTGACGTGCAATAACATTGGGGACACGTATAGAGGGAACAACCGATATAAAATACCTGTTACACACACACACACCAGTGTATTAGGAGTAGCTTCAGGACGTGCAGCGAGACCTACTTCAGCAGCACATTTACTTTTAGAATTTTCCAAACTATCCTTCCTCGAAAAGAGAAAAAGCATTAAAGTCGAAAACTAGGAGCTACTGGGACTCGAGCCCTCGTCGCGTGGTTTTAGTCTGCGCTCGGTCTACCTATCAAGTTATCCACAAGTTCAGAACCCTCAAAAAGTTCGTAATAAAGTCCGCAATATGTACGGAAGACTGATTGTAGATTTGCCTATGATGATCGTTTTCTAACAAAACGTCAGATTGTTGCTGCTTTCAACATCAAATGACTGCATATCGAAACATACGACGGAGGGAAGACTTCGTGAAGTTGGACTACCAGATAAGAAATATTTACGAAATAATACAGCGTGTACGACACCAAAAAGACGGGACTAAAATGATTAAAGAATACTACTATGATCGGACAAAAGGGAAAACTAGACGGGAATGAAAACCAGAGAAAAATTGTCAGATGTATGGTACCAACAGTTAAGCATATTTATGGTGGTGTGATGTTATGGGGTTGAATGACACCTGGTCTGACGAATTTCATGTATAGATTAGAGATACTTTATTAGAAAAAAACTGAACCGTTATGCGATAAACCTGACAAAACAAACAAGAAAGCAACCAATGTAGATGTGCTGTAGAGTGACGAACGAAATTCAAAGCGCAACACTACTTGAAGAACTATGTCCGAACAAAGTTAATGCCCCGCCTATATTTGTGACTGATCTATGATGCAAGGACCTGATTCTTGCTCGCGACATACTGTCTTACGACGATAAAATGTGTACGAAGTTTCATCAATTTGTCTTGAACAGCTCAAAAGTTATGGCGCAAACACGAAAGTGTGATGAAAGAACGGACGAGCGCAATCTAGGACTGTCCCCTAAACCTATTTAGCGGGGACATAATTAAATGACAGAGCCAATAGTACGTGCGGAAGCGACTGCCAACGAAGGATATTATTTTGACGAAAAATCCTAAGGAACCTACTTTGAATTACAGTAGTTTTTTTGTCCCAGTCTGATGCAGGTCTTAAAATTTGCACCAGTCACTTCCTCTCTTAATCTTTCAATTTCATATATTTAATGACCTCATATTTTTGCACAGCAGTGTATGAAAGTAATTGCTACAACGATTTGTAATAACATGTTCATATATAGCTGTAGACGTTTTGAAACAACACTAATCAGCACAAAACTACACCTTAAAAATGCATAAAACCATTCTGAATTACATTTTAGAAAATCTTAGATGATAAATCTACAACTTTCCGAGAATACCTACAAAAGATTGTTGTAATCAATATTAATCCATATAAAAATTCAACTCTTCCTTTAAATTTAATGGGGAAAGGCATTAAAGTGGAAAAATAAAAGCTAGTAAATAGTGGCCTCGTTTGAACGAACTTTTTGGGGGTTCTGGATGGCGTGATTGGTAGGAACGATTGATTGATTGACTGACTGACTGACTGACTGACTGAAGTACCTTTGGCGTCGCAACATCGAGGTCATTGATGCCACCCGAAACCACGCGACGCGGGTCAGTTCCACTAACTCCTAGTTTCTCACTTTACTGCCTTTTCCTCTCATCTTATTAGGTGCGGTTCTTGCACTTAGCGAACAATATATCTTCTATTAAATGTTTTGTAAGGCGCTCGTGGGACATTTTGAAAAAGCTTTTGGCCGACGGGAGAATTCTCAAGACGTTGAGAACGAACGAAACAAAATGATCGAATCTCACCTAACTACCTAACCTACATTTAAAAAGAATTAAGATGTTTCGAGATATGAAAAATCCTTCAATCCCACTGCAAATTATTATTGTGGAGATACTTTTTCCCCCTACTGGCACGCATGACCATATGGCCAAAGTGTCCCTCCCTTTGCTAAATTTGTATATATTCTTGGTATATTTTAGGCATTTTAATTGCAATACAAGTGGAATTTCAAGTTGGGAATTGTAGTACAAAAATTAACATTTTATGCCTTTTTCAAGCTACAATATTTTTATACTGATAAAGATATTGAATTCCGGAACGTCTACAGTACATAAAGCAATTTACTAAAAATCATTTTACCTCCTACTTTCACATTTCGTCTCAGAATTCCAAACACCACACCAACTTCATATTATATATAAACAATGGCTTCAGAACTGATAAATGTTTACTACCATAACAATATTAAAAATGTTTTAATCATTTATCAATTTTAGTAACTTCTTAGCAAATACTTTAATGTATAAATAATTCCTTGTATTTATTAGGTATCGAATTCTATTTATGAAATACACTATTTTAATTAATTACTCGTAGTAAATAGTACTAATCGCCTAAAATTACTGGAATTGCACGCATTATATATCACTAATAAAAATATATTGAATATATTTCATTAACACATTTACTTTGGGGGGGGGGTTGCACATCACATATTAAATCAACGAACGCATTTTCCAACAAATAATCTTAAAACTAAATAAATATCATAAATAAATTCTTCTGTCGTAGAAAGTAGGTGGCTGTCGAAACGAACAAAAAATAATAATGACAATGAAAACTAATTACTGATGTAAAGGTGAAACAGCCAAAATGTTAAATCAAATCTATATAAAAAGACATTACGATAATTCTCATATTAAAATAACCAATCTCTGAAGTAACTGATTTCAATCCATCATTTTTAATTGAATGTTTAGCCTGAATTCACTTTACATAATCTTTCCCTTTCGAGGGATCCCATAAGAATGATAACAATGAACAACGAAATACAATAATTAATAAACAATATGGTCTAGGGTAACATTTTTGATGATCCTAGGGTCTACAGATACATAATTAAGTAGGGTCTCTTGCCTGGTAGAAGAGAATGTAACCAGTTTCTGAAGACTTTTGAATTTCAGAAGTTAATCCATAAAAATCTTCCATTAAGGAGGGGTCAATTTTCTGTGTAGAAAAAAAAAAAATAATAATAATAGAAAGAAAGCAATGTATACCTGTCAATCAGGCCTAGCACTAATTAATCTGACAATACATGTTTCAGTTAGCCTATATTTATGTTTGTCAAAAACGTGGGCACTGCTCAGTAATCAAAGATGAATGCTACTATATATATATATTATATATATATATATATATATATATATATATGTTAAACACAGACCGTGCATGGAACAAGGAACTCTTCTGGGAAAATTAAATCCACTATAGTCCGAATAAGTAATGGTAAATGACAAATACCATAGTTTTTCTTTTTCATGATTTTAGCCCGACGTGGGCGACGGGTCTCTCGCAAAGAGATCCCATAAATATAGCTTCCCTCACCAGCTATCTGCAAAGCAGACAGGATCCAGCTTTGGGACATGGATCCTGTCTGCTTTGCAGATAGCTGGTGAGGGAAGCTATATTTATGGGATCTCTTTGCGAGAGACCCGTCGCCCACGTCGGGCTAAAATCATGAAAAAGAAAAACTATGGTATTTGTCATTTACCATTACTTATTCGGACTATAGTGGATTTAATTTTCCCAGAAGAGTTCCTTGTTCCATGCACGGTCTGTGTTTAACATATAATTGTCTCAGGGAACCATTCTGAATTTGTGTATATTAAACGGACGTGTTATGTGCCTTGAAAAGTGGACGCTCAATGTCCCGGTTGAGGTTTAAGTTTTGGTTTTTTTGGCTAAAAATACAATAGTTACCCCCTTTTTCTTTGATTTATTCAACCCGACGTGAATGCAACGAGTCTTTTACTTATATAGAGGTTCTGAATGTAGGGATCTAGGCTTGCTTTAAACCCTAGATCCATGTCCCAAAGCTGGATCCTGTCTGCTTTGCAGATAGCTGGTGAGGGAAGCTATATTTATGGGATCTCTTTGCGAGAGACCCGTCGCCCACGTCGGGCTAAAATCATGAAAAAGAAAAACTATGGTATTTGTCATTTACCATTACTTATTCGGACTATAGTGGATTTAATTTTCCCAGAAGAGTTCCTTGTTCCATGCACGGTCTGTGTTTAACATATAATTGTCTCTGGGAACCATTCTGAATTTGTATATATATATATATATATATATTATATATATATATAATAACATGTATAAACACAGTTTGTTTTTGTATGAAACAAAAATGTCCCCACCAGGAACCGAACCCAAGACCTGAATAGGAGTCGTAAGCACTACTATCGCGCTACGACGGGATAAAGGTCAACACAATCTGTCGTATATTTAAACGACCGAGGAAGCACTTACCACTTTCGTGTCCAGAAGTGTTTCACGATGTTAACCCTCCCGCACTCTAGGTAATGGTTGCGTTTAATTCAAGTCTCTCTGGTATAACACTAGTTCCATAGATGGAATAACACGCGTGGTTTTTGGATAAAACAAAAATACCCAAACAGGATTCCAACTTTTTTCTTTTTTAATAAACCTTTCTTTTAACCTAAATTTTAACAAACCGGACCCGAGCCACAGGGAGTGTCTCTTCAGTAAAGTTTACTGTCGATAACCAGCTGCTTTTTTGAACACATCAATTATGATACAAATAATTTATACAGCCATCACGCTTTATGAGAACTAGACCTATCCTACTTCTTGGAATTATATTGAAGTAATTTCTCGTCATTCATTGAAATATCCATACTAATAGCAATTATTCTGTTAAAGCAAATTTAATAAAAATAATCCACATAATTTCTTGATGCTGAACGCATTACTTAATTACAAAGAAAAAAATTCAGGTAACTTTCTATACATTGTAAATGATGCACTTCTTGAGCACTGAGCTCCCGTTTTGAATTTCGTCGAGAGGAAAATCGACGAAATCCAAACTACTGTACATCATTAAAGTAATAAAGGACTTGAGATGTACCGATGTATTGGCATCGGAATCGGTATCGGCAAAATTTAGGCAATTCCATCGATTTTTACGGAGTTCATGACGCAATTTTAAGAAAATAATTTATTCGAGTAATAAGTTTGTAGCATCGTAAGTCACATTTTGTAACTTTGTCAATGTGCTATACGCTCGACGCAACATAAATTCATGAAAATACCTTACAGTGAAAACTAAACTGATGCTCTAATTTATTTTTATAACTAATTTTATTGGATGTAGATTCTTGAGCGTTCAGAGATGAAAAATCTAAAAACAGTAACATTCAATACTAATTTCCTAAATAAGTGTATAAACAGTAAAACCTCTCTCTAACGAAATAAACCAAATTGCTGTCGTTGTAGAGAGGTGGTTCGTTATAAAGAGGGTTTCCTTTGCCGATATTGCAGTATATATTTTAATGACCTATTTAGACCCTCATTAGTTATTCATACATACTTTATATCACTACAGTATATTAAATGCATTACTTAAAAGTATTTCTCCACGAGGGAAAAACATTCTAGCCAATTGCGTATCAGCCAAGCAGTATGCCGCTTACTTTCTTGATCGGGGAAATGGCGGTCGAGACGAACACGTGCAGCTCAGGCTGAACTAGCGAAAACACCTTATAACGAAATGTGTTTTCGAAATGCCCAAGGTGTTCGGTAAACAAGTTACGTTATAGTGGAGTATCGTTATTGAGAGGTTTTACTATATATATATATATATATCGTAAAGAACGACACTTGTATAGGAGATATTCCGCGCAAGACGAGAAAGAGAAAACAACAAATGAAAAAATGAAGTACCACCTGGGAATCGAACCCGGGATCTTCCGATTGCCGGTCAGACGCGATAACCACTACACCATGGACTTCACTCTTCCAAATGCCGTAATTCCTCTACATACTCGCAGAAACCAATGCCCCAAGGGGGCACCTCCCGCATGCCGTAACATTATATACATTCAACTGCAAAGAACACGCAGTATAAATAACGTAAAGAACGACACTTGTATAGGAGATATTCCGCGCAAGACGAGAAAGAGAAAACAACAAATGAAAAAATCGGCAATCGGAAGATCCCGGGTTCGATTCCCAGGTGGTACTTCATTTTTTCATTTGTTGTTTTCTCTTTCTCGTCTTGCGCGGAATATCTCCTATACAAGTGTCGTTCTTTACGTTATTTATACTGCGTGTTCTTTGCAGTTGAATGTATATAATGTTACGGCATGCGGGAGGTGCCCCCTTGGGGCATTGGTTTCTGCGAGTATGTAGAGGAATTACGGCATTTGGAAGAGTGAAGTCCATGGTGTAGTGGTTATCGCGTCTGACCGGCAATCGGAAGATCCCGGGTTCGATTCCCAGGTGGTACTTCATTTTTTCATTTGTTGTTTTCTCTTTCTCGTCTTGCGCGGAATATCTCCTATACAAGTGTCGTTCTTTACGTTATTTATACTGCGTGTTCTTTGCAGTTGAATGTATATATATATATATATTTTTTTTCAAAGTATGACCGCTTATGGCCACCAAAAGAAAGGTGGATAGCAGAGCGAACACAGGACGAAGACTATGAAACAGCTAACGGAAGTGAACAATAGACGGGGAGGAGGAGGAAAAAATAAAAAAAAAATAAAAAAAATAATCAGTCACAACCGGTAAAGAAGTCGGGAGCGAAGGAGGAAGGAGAACAACCCGGTTACCGAAAAGTAGGGACCTTCCGATAGAATAGCGCCAAGCCTATCACAAGGCCCGACGCTCTCCAAAAAGGGAAAATACTCTGCGCTGCGCGCAGAGTAAAGCGGACACTCCACCAGCAGGTGGGCAACTGTGAGTAAGAGTTACAATCGGGACATCGGGGCACCCGATCCCCGGCCATCAAATAGCCATGGGTCAGGTGGGTGTGGCCAATACGGAGGCGGGCCAAAGCCACCTCCTTATGGCGCGACCGATGGAAGGAAGAGGGTTCTAGGAAATTTCGCCGCAAACATTTTCGCCGTAGGAAAATTCGCCGTAAACATTTTCGCCGTAAGACAAATTCGCCGTAAGGACATTTCGCCGTAAAATTTTAAAAAATAATCAATGGATGATAAAGGGTATTATATAAGCATTAAAAAGGCAAGTCTTTATTCAATGGTAAAAGTCAGTGATAAAACTTCTTAAAAATAAACTCTCTTCCTTCATCAAATTGGTTATGAGTTTCTAGATGCTTGGATGCATGTTAGTAATAGAGCTTTGTATTGCATTGTGGAAGCCTTCTATACTGTTGTTCGTTCTCGGCATATTATTATGAGTTCTTTCGACAACATTCCACAATTCTATAGGAAATGTTGGCTCCATTCTTCGCCTTCGCGCGCCTCGGCCTCGTTCTCCTCCTATATAGTGAGTTTCAAAGCAAGATAAGGAATTTATTTAAGAAATTTATTTAACCAAATTATCACGACTTAACCTAACCAATCGTCAATGCCGTACAGTATAAAGAATCTTAATTGTGGTAGACTGCTCGAAGCTAGGTAGACCGCACACTTAACCAGCACCGGCTATTATAAGGGTTCAGTTAAACTTTTTTTTTAATTTTAATTTTATTTTATTTACGGCGAAATATCCTTACGGCGAATTTGTCTTACGGCGAAAATGTTTACGGCGAAAATGTTTACGGCGAAAATGTTTACGGCGAATTTTCCTACGGCGAAAATGTTTACGGCGAATTTTCCGGTCACGAAGGAAGAGGCCCAACATCCCAATTTAGGTTTAATCTTGCAGAGTTTGTTATTTGTAGCGCCATCCCAGCGACTCTGCCACCGGGAGCGCAAAAACCTACGGAAGCCAGGGATATAATCGGAAAAGGGGAGGGACACGGGTGAAACCTGTAGTCGGCACGCGGAACGGGCAGCTCGATCAGCAGCCTCATTTCCAGCCACGTTAACATGTGCAGGAACCCAGCAAAATACCACCTCCTTGCCACCAGAAGCGACAAGGATATGGCACAGTAGCTGGATTCGTCGGACCAGTGGGTGGACAGGGTCAAAACACTCGAGGCCATCCAGGGCACTGCGGGAATCCGAATAGATGACAAACGACCCATCCGGATGCTCCCGCACCACCTCCAGAGCGCTCAGAATGGCATAGAGCTCCGCCGTGAAAACTGAAGCCTCATCAGGGAGCAAGGGCAAACGACTGGGGAACAGCCGCGGCCCCAACGCCCCCCGACGACCTCGAGCCATCTGTGAAGACCGCAACACATGCAGTGACACGCTGCATGCTGAAGGAACAGAGACCGAAGCAAGGCAAAGTCAGAATCGGCCCTGCGAACGGGGCGCAACGCCCTACAGCACGTAACAGGGGTGCTCTCCCAAGGTGAAACACCCCTGAAAGAGACCGGTATAACGGATGGAGGAGGAGTGCCCATACCATCCCGGCAGAACGAACCTCTCAACCACCTGGAACAGAGGAGAGGTGGGAAGACGGAGGATCCGGAGATAGTGCTTAGCAATGAGGAACGACCTCCGATCCTCCAAGAGAGGGATGTCGCACTCAACCTGCAGACTATCAACCGGAAAGGAGCGGAAGGCGCCAGATGACATGCGCAGTCCTCTAGAGAGGACCGGATCCAGTATCCGAAGGGCCGTGCGAGAGGCGGAGCCATACACCACACTCCCATAGCCTAATTTTGACTGTACCAGGGACACGTACAAACGGAGGAGTGTTCGCCTATCCGCGCCCCATGTAGTATGCGACAGATGTCCCAGCAAATCCAGGGTACGTCTCGCGGACTCGCGCAGCCGGCGAAGGTGGGGAACCCAGCTCAAACGGCTGTCGAAAACCATACCCAAGAAGCGTACTGATGGAACGAGGGCCAGAAGCTGACCCCCCGAGTGTAAGGTTAAAGGCCGGGATGGCGCCGGATCTCCGTCTCCTCGACGGAAGGAAGGAAGGCCACACACGAAGTCTTCGGGGAAGACAGCGTAAGGCCCACCGATGACGCCCAGCGTTCAACCCGATTGACCGCGAGTTGGACTTGCCTCTCCACGAGGGGGGGACTCGTCCCCGCGGCATAGACAGCCAGATCATCTGCGTAGATGAAACAGCGCACCGAGGGCGGAAGGGCTCCCGGTAGCGCAGACATAAGATTGAAGCAGGAGACGCTCAAAACACACCCCTGGGGCACCCCCTCCTCCTGAACATACAGGTCAGATAGGGCCGCCCCATTACGGACGCGGAAAGTGCGACGGCAGAGGAAGTTACGAAGAAACGTGGGCAAAAAGCCCACAAAACCAAGAGACTTCAAACGGTCCATGACAACTCCACGACGGGTCGGTCATAGGCCTTTTGGACGTCGAAAAAGACGGCCAGAACAAGATTCCGGCGGGAAAATGCCTCCCGTACATCATGGCCAAGGAGGAGAAGGGGGTCCAGAGTACCCCGAAATCGACGAAAGCCATACTGGGTCGGGGGGTATAACCCAAGCGACTCCAGTGTAAAGGAAAGTCGGACGGCCACCATCTTTTCAAGGAGCTTGCATAAGCAGCTCGTCAAGGCAATAGGCCGATAGCCTGCCACCTCCGCCGGATCCTTCCCCGGCATAGGTATCGGGACCACAATCGCCTCCCTCCAACGGGAAGGGAACGACCCCTCAACCCACACCCGGTTGAAAAGATCCAGCAAGTGCAGGGCCATCGGGTGCAGATTCCAAATAAAGTCATACGGAATGTCATCAGGGCCAGGGGCGGAAGAACGACGGGTTGCCAAGGCAGCTCGAAGTTCCCGCATCGTAAAGAGACGGTTATAGGGCTCGTTCCCAGGCGGCGGGAACGTAACCTCCGATAAAGGACGATCCGCAGCTGAAGGCGAACGGGAAACCGCAGCAAAAGCACCGGCCAGCCGATCGGCCACAGCAGCAGGATCCGAAAGGAAGCCGTCCCCGTCCCGAAGGACAGGGCGACTAGCAGGGACCGGCTTCCCCTCGATACTACGTACCTTCCGCCACACAGCAGCAGAAGGGGTAGATGATGAAATGCGGGACACAAAAGCACGCCAAGAGGCCCGACGGGCCAACTTGAGAGTCCGGCGGGCGAAAGCCTTCGCCCGCCGCATCTCAATCAAGTGGTCCGCGCGCCGGGTGCGGTGGAAGCGGCGCGTTGCCCTCTTCCTCTCGCACACCGCCTGGTGACATGCTGGAGTCCACCACGGGACGCTACGCGTCCGCGGGTTACCGGAAGATCGAGGAATACAGTCCTCCGCGACCCTCATCACCACCCGCTCGAAGAACTCCAAGCTCTCATCCACAGAGCCAAAGCTCAATACCGAACGGACAATGACGGAACGAGCTCTGAAAGATGGCCAGTCAGCCCGCGCAAGTCACCACCTCAGTCGAGACGAGACGCCCGGCTGCGGTCCGACCGGCTCAAGACAGACTGGGTAATGATCACTGCCATAAGAGTCTCCCAACACCTTCCACGAAAAATCGAGTAAGGCATCGAGGGACACCAAGGAGAGATCAATACAGGTAGATGAACCCGTGGGTTCGTGGAAGTAGGTAGGTTCGCCGGAATTGAGGCACGCGAAGGAAAGGTCCTCCATTAAGGAGAGCAACATACCAGCAACATTAGTCGACCGGACATCTCCCGAAGCCGGGTCGCGACTGTTAAAGTTCCCGAGGAGGAGAAACGGTCGAGGCAGTTGCAACCAGGGTTGTGGAGTCGGTCCAAAATTTTCCGACTCCGACTCCACACATTGTAAAAAATCTAAAAATCCGACTCCGACTCCTCACATTTTAAATATACGACTCCGACTCCTCTAGTGTTTCACTCTATAATTATCATAATAATAAGACATTTCATCACCACCACACTAAGTGTGAAATTTTATATTTTATATTTTATATTTAAATAAATATTAATTGTATATTCTGAAAATGTAAAAAAAAAATATTAAAAAAACTTAATCTAGGGGCTATCAATGAATAAGGTTTATTGACCAAAAAAACTAAATAACCTAAATGTTAGTATTTAGGATTTAGAAATTAAGGGTGACACAGGACACAGAAATTGGAGTCGGAGTCGGAAGTTTTTTACCGACTCCGACTCCGCCCTGAAACGTGCGACTCCACAACCCTGGTTGCAACACCAACTCGCGAACCGCGTCGCGAGAAGGAGGATCATGAGGAATATAAATCGAGCAGGCAGTGTACTGGCGATCTAAAAATAGCAGCACAGCCACAGCCTGCAAGGAAGTGCGAAGAGGCACACCTCGCGATGGTAACGAATGATGCACATAAATCGCCGCACCCCGCCGGCGTGTGCGCTCATCCGGGGTGCAAGGGAAACCAACATAGCCAGAGAAACGAGGGAGTCCCCACGCAGCCAGGATAGTCTCCTGGAGACAAACACAGGAAGGCCGCTCGCTCTTCAGCAGGGAGGCAAGGTTCTCCCAGTTAGCTAAAAGCCCCCTACAGTTCTAATGCAAAATGGAACTGTAAGGGGAAGTGGCATTATAAGAGGCAGAGAAAACAGAGAAATAGCCACGGACCAAGCTGAGCAGCAAACTCAACGGTCCGCAACCAGGGACGGAATCGGCTTCCCCGGCTCACCCCGAACGGGGGGGTAGGGGCCACCGACCCCGCAGCTGCTTCACCCGTAGTAAAACGAGAGGTGGAGAGTGGAACAGGGAGTTCAGAGGGGGGCTCCCCTGGGGGGGGGGGGAGACGACGAGACGGGCCCAGCCGAAACCCCAGACTCCCCACCAGAGGGGGGCCGGGGAGAACCAGATGTTCGAGGGCTCGTCAAACCAGACAAGCACTGACGTGGGGGGGGGGGGAAGGAAAGGTCCACCACAGGTGGGAGAGGTAGATCCAGGAGAGAGACCCGACCACTCGCAGCAGGAGCCGAAGGGAAAGAGACTCCATGAAGAAGGGCCAGGCTCCGCTCGACCGGGTCCACCATGGGAACATAGTGCGGTGTACCTCAACCGACACCCGGACACTGGTCGGGGCACCGGGAGGTGACGCCTCACCAGCCCTCCGTATAAGGGGGGGAGTCCCGAGCGGATCAGGAGCGGCACGCCGCTTCCCCTCCGGTGAAGAAGGGGAAGCAGGGCGAGCAGCAGTCATGATCGGGTCTGGAGGACTCCGACTCCGACCACGGCGACGCTTCCTCCTCCCCTTCGGAGCATCACCTTCCGCACCCGAGAGACAAGTAGGCAAGGATCCAGACCCCAAGGGCGGAGAGGGAGAAGGGGCACTTGTAGGCAGGGAATCAGATGGGATGTCTGAAAGTGAGGCAGAGGAACAAGAAGGACCCGCGGCGCCAGGAGGACCACCAACCCCCGGAACTTCCAGGGGGGGGGCACCACTCCGGTAGACGCCGTGGTAGCACGGGAGGGGCCCGAGGACCCGCCAGGGCCAAGAGCCGCAGCATAGGACAACCCCCGCCGCGGCTCCCGGTCACGGACCTTATCGCGCGCCTCCCGCGCACTAAGGAATTCGGTAGTCCTTAAGGACCGCACCTCGAATTCAAATTTGAAAACGGGGCAGTCCCGAGAGGAGGAAGGGTGGGCCCCCGAGCAGTTCGAGCACCGCGGGGGCTTCGTGCACGGGGTAGGGCGCGCAGGCCCACCGCAGCGGACACATAGCTTACCCTCACGGCGGCACGCAGAGCTAACATGGCCGAACCGGTTGCAGCCAAAGCAGCGAACCGGGTCAGGCACATATGGTCGCACCGAAAACTCTCACGACCGGCGATCACCCACGCCCCAGAACACCTGGGCCGGAGGCACAAGGGAGTCAAAGGTCAGGAGCAGACGAGCGGACGGGGTAAGAGCACCATCCCGGCGCGACGAAAAGCGGAAGACCTTCGTTACCCCTGGGGGGCAAGATCCTCCTGCAACTCGCCAACCGGGATTGACAGCAGACGGGAAGCGAAAATGGTGCCCTGACAGCTATTCAATTGCGGATGGGGAGTCACAGAAACTCTGCAACCCAAGACATCCTGCAACTGTAGAAGGGACTCAGTCACCCCCGAAGAACGGGACTTCAAAAGAAGAGACCCATCCTTCAGAGGGCGGATATCATAACGACAGGGAACCCCCACCGCCTTAAGGCGCTGAAACACCCGTTCCGAGTTGCCCGGAAGGGCGGAGAACAAGGAACCTGTCCACCGGACAGAAATTGACAGCCGGGATAGGTCCATGTGTAACGGTAACCGAGAGTGGGCGAGAGAACAAGGGCCGCGAAGACCCCGCCCTACGGCCACCACGAGTCCGGCCACGAGAGCCAGACGCCGCAGAGGACGAGAGGGGGCCATACGGCTTGAAGGTCAATCCAGCAGAGGCAGAGGCCACTGAACGACCAGTAGTAGTAGTCTTATCCAAATCCAAGGGCGGGCCAGAGTCGTCAACAAGAGGGGATTGAAGTTTAGAAATTGAACCCATAAACAATAGCTTTACAAAAAAGACAGCCTCGGACCCAAGGCAATGCACCATCCGCTGCTGCATCCTTCAAGGCGCATGCCCAACGTCCCGGGTAGCCCGCCCCCCCAACCTGACTGTCGTTTTAAAAACAGCAGATTGGGACTACGGAGATTTGTCCGTTAAAGGCCAAGCAAAGACCCAATTCAGACGCAGCAGCGGTCCGGGCGCCCGTACCGTCCCCAGAGCACGGCTCAGCCACGGAGCGATGCCCCCCGGCGGGTGCACCCGATGACCCCAAGACTGCAAAATACAAACAGAGGGGGGGGGGGATACTACAATTAACAGTGGCACAAGACCGAGTCAAGACAAAAGAAATTCCGGGAGAGACGGAAAAAAAAGGGGGAGCAAAAAAAAAAAAAAAAAAACGCAACTAGGTAACTCTTCGCCCACACCCCACGAGGAGTTGAGGAAACCCCAACAACTCACGAGGTGTACGAGCCCCCTCGGCCCGGCAAGCCGGAGTACCTAATCGAGGGGGATATATATATATATATATATATATATATATATATATAATATATATATATATATATATATATATATATATATATATATATATATATATATATATATATATATATATATATATACACACACACACACAGGGCGTCCCAAAAAAATGTATACACACTTTAACAGCTGATAGCTCAATTGATGTTTCTTTCTTTCCAAATTAAACCCATTAGAATTAATAATGGCAGTCAGACTAAGCTTTGAACAAAGGAAATTCATTCTAAAATGCTACTGGAAGTGTGAAAACGCAGTTGAAGTGCAAAGACAGTTTAGGAGGGAGTTTCAAACAGATCCACCAACGCGACTTACCATCACTCGAATTAGAGATAAGTTTGAAGCCGATGGAACTGTTCAGAATGTCCACAAGAAGCGTTCCGGAAGACCACGGACATCGACAAGCCCCACAAAGCAAGAAAGAGTACTGGAAACGTATCACCAAAGTCCAAGAAAATCTGTGCGGCAAGCGAGTCGTGAGGTAGGAATTTCAGAATCGTCTGTCCAACGCATTTTGAAGCGCGGTCAATGGAAAAGTTACATTCCAAGATTAGTCCATGCTATTAATGAAGATGATCCGGACCGAAGAGTGGAGTATTGCGAGTGGTACTTGGCACGATGTGGATGTGGATTGGACGAAGGGGTTTCGTAGAATACCCTCCGCGTTCACCAGACCTCACACCACTAGACTTTTTTTTATGGGGATACTTAAAAGACAAAGTCTACGCTATAAAACCTGCAACAGTCGCCTGCAGGTCCAGGAGAGTCGCCTGCAACACTGCCTTTATAATTATTTAAAGTGTGTACACATTTTTTTGGGACGCCCTGTATATATATATATAAGCACACCGGACAAAAAATTAGTCACCCCTAATAGCACCGATAGTAGGAAGTTCAAGGTCACACAGAGGGCGCTGATGTAGCATTGGTAAGTGACAAGTAGCGGTGACGTAGCACACAGGATCAGATCTGTTTCGTGAGGTGGTGAAGAACAAAGTGTGTGTTGGATATAGTCTGCAAAATGGGTCGTGAGGCAGACGTTACTCAGTGGCAAAAAGGAGCCATCGTGTTTGGCAGAGCCCACGGACACAAAATGTCTGAAGTAGCCCAATTTGTTGGTGTGTCAACGCGTACTGTCCAGCGAGTTTACAAAGAGTGGTGTAGTTCGCAATCAACTGACAATCGAAGGCGTAACTGTGGCCGGAAAACAATTCTCGACAATAGGGGCCGCCGCCATGTTTCTCGTCTAGTAACTGCAAATCGTTTTCAAACCAGAGAACAATTGCTCCAAGAAACCAATGAGGTTCTCCAGCGACCAATTTCCGAACGGACATTGCGACGAGAACTGCATGCGATGGACATCTGGAGCAGGGTACCACGGAAGAGGCCGCTGTTAACAGCAAGTCACAAATTGGCACGTTATAAATGGGCTCAGACACACAAAAACCGGACTGCGGCAGATTGGAAACGTGTAATTTGGTCCGATGAGTCCCGTTTTTGTTTGTTCTCCAATGATGGGGCGACGAGTACATCGCAGGTCCAATGAAGCCTTTAATCCTGAATGCGTCGGTGTTGTTCAGGCTGGAAACAGAAAGTGAAGCGCAGGAATAGACACCCACGGACTCTGGCGGAACTTCGGGACCGGCTGATGAACGAGTGGCAGCAAATCGATGTTCAGTACATGCACAACCTCGTAGTCTCTGCCTCGCCGGATTCGTGCGGTTATCAAGGCCAGAGGCGCCGTCACACGTTATTAGGTACATTCTGAGAGGGGTGACTAATTTTTTGTCCGGTGTGCTTATATATATATATATATATATATATATATATATATATATATATATATATATATATATTTTAAGTTCGGGAAGAACCGATTCGCCTCTATTTAAAGGGCATATCTCAGCGGAAAAACAAAGAAAAAGTGAGAGGAAAGACAGAGGAAAAAAAAGGGTGGAGGGGACAGTCGAAGTGGAAAAAGACCAAGGATGACAAGGACTGCAGGGTCGAGCCCCATCATCATTGGGTGCTAGGGCCGGGAGGGCGCACGTGAAACCTCCAGGAACAAGCACGTACAAACGAGCACAAAGAGCACTCAAGAGCACGAGCTTAGAACCCCCTTGCGGGGATATATATATATATATATATATATATATATATATATATATATATATATATATATATATGGCCGGATCTAGAAGTTGCGAGGCCCTAGGCAGATCTAGAAATTGCGAGGCCCTAGGCCTATATATATGAAAATATGGACTTAATTATCGGTACTATACCAGCAATATTAGAATCCCGCATAGACAGAACTATGCCAGCACTTAAAAATTAAACCAAACCAAAATAATCACGCATGGAAATTGTATAAGAAATATAAATAAACCATACAATAAGTATAAATTATAATATGAATCAAGATTTGTATCGAAAATATAAGACAATGATTTCTAAGATTTATATAATATTATAGGTAATGACTTTCCATAGTATACAAACGTTTTTCATATGTGATGTATAAGAGATGTTGACATTTCATTTTTTATAATAGTGAGCGATCGACTTATCAGGCTAAATATTAATGCTTTAATATTTGGTTCAGATGCTCCTTGAATATTACAGCAATGCTTTTCTACTTTTCTTCGAGCTAAACTCTTCAATTAATTGAGAATAATCTAATGAATTTGTTATATTGTTTTCTATTGATAACATAGCTAATGATTGCAATCTCGCTTGAGACATGGTGGAACGCAAATATGTTTTAATAAGTTTGAGACGCGAGAAACTTCTTTCAGCCGAAGCAACAGTAACTGGGATGGTTAATACTATTCGAAGTGCAGCATAAACATTAGGATAAATCTCACTTAGTTGTTTTTACACTATATAAACAAGGGCATTTCCGAGATCTGTTTTCTCAGGTATAAACCTGCAAAGTACTTTAAGTTCTTCATAAAGTTCTAAATCATTAATATCACTTGAACAGAACGCGCAAAACGGCTTGAGCGAGGCCCCCTGTGGCGCGAGGCCATAGGCGATCGCCTAGTTCGCCTATAGCTAAATCCGGGCCTGTATATATATATATATATATTAATATATATATATATATGCTGCAAACCCACAAGGAAAAAGAAAAACGATTCCAAGGCCTTTCGTGTATTCAAAGCTACACCTCGTCAGGGAATGAAGATAAAAGGCGAGATGCCCATAAATATATACAACGTACAGGAAAACCAAACAATTAGCACATACTTAATAAGGGTTAATGAGAGGCAAAAGAAATTTTAACATGATATCGTCAATTTTATACGTCTCTGCAATGTTATTGAAATTGTTTTTAAAATGAATAAATGCACATTCTAGAATATTTCTTTCTATTATACTGTATATCTGTTTTTAACAAGCGCTTTAGAACTATCCCACTTGATGCATAAATATGCTTGTAGAACAGCTAATAATTCCAATGCTTTATTTAACCATATGTATAGATGTAACCATAGCATCAAGTGGGATAGTTCTAAAGCGCTTGTTAAAACAGATATATATAGAAAGAAATATTCTAGAATGTGCATTTATTCATTTTAAAAACAATTTCAATAACAGTGCGGGGACGTATAAAATTGACGATATCATGTTAAAATTTCTTTTGCCTCTCATTAACCCTTGTTAAGTATGTGCTAATTGTTTTGTTTTTCTTGTACGTTGTATATATTTATGGGCATCTCTCCTTTTATCTTCATTCCCTGACGAGGTGTAGCTTTGAATACACGAAAAGCCTTTGAATCGTTTTTCTTTTTCCTTGTGGGTTTGCAGCATTCATTCATTTCACGTTTTATTGTGAAATTCATCCCATATATATATATATATTAGGGTGGCCCTTATATGACCTCGAAAACAGAAAGTGACGGAAATTTCGCTCACACCTTCCAGATAGATGCTATTTCAGGAGATAATTCATCGTGCAAAATTTTATTCGTATTGCTCAATATTTAGAGGTCGCCCTCATTGTCTATATTTTTACACTATTGGCCCCAGGGCATGCAGGTCCCCCTACTCAAAAGTAGGTATTAGCCGCTCAAAGGCGGGGGGTATCGTGGTTGCCAGCCACTCGTTGTTACCTGCCTTTGTTCAAAAGTGTCGCGTTCTTGCAGTCCGGGAACTTCTTTCGGTGGTCTGCGACGACTTGAAGGAGGAATTGGAGCTGCTCCTCATCGCTGGTCAGCTTCTTCTTAAAGTCTTGAATAAGGGAAACTCCTCTCTGCTCTGTCGTTGACCACAGCCAGAGACCGGACCAGATTTGCGGCAGCTTGGAAGCTTTGGGACTGGGGCCATTCGCGGGGGTCTTGGCGGAGGAAATCATCCGGAAGGGCCAACCTCGTGAAAAGAGCCTTGGAGTTTGCGGACACCAGTTGCTCAAGACCCTTTCCATCGTCATCCAAGATCCTTGCATCCAGCTTCGGTCTTTTGGGAGGATTATCTTCTTCCTCGCCTTCCATGGCTTCCACCATCAACTGCTTTGTTCCCCAGGACACCTTTTCATCGAAGAGAGACAAACCGACCAGTTCCTCGGAAAGATACCACAGATGGTGTGAGAACTTCTTGGCGGTCGCCTTGCTGATGGCCTCGTGCGGGTATTTCAACAAGGATTTCATGAGGAGGAAGTCGTTGAGAGGAGCCTGGTGAGGAAGTGGAGCCGTTGTCCAGGCTTTCGCGTACACGATGACAGCGAACAAGGCGAGTTCTTTGATGCCCTTCTCCTCCACTGCGGTCAACTTGAACTGGTCCCGAAAAAGCCAGATCTTGATGGCGTAGAGGACCTTGGCCATCCAGCGAGCTCGGTGCATTGCTCCAGGAGCACTAAAGTGAATGCCTCGCTGTGGGGTCCTCCCAAGGAAGATGATGCAGAGTTCCACGAGTTCCCTGTAATCTTCCCTGGTATGCTCCGTCTGAGACTGGAAGAACTGAAGGAATTCTTCCTTGACCGGGGCAACTGCAGCCTCCACAACAGGATCAGTGATCGCGGGCTTGAAATCCTTCTGGTTGATGAAAGACCACTCCCGAAACCGATTGAAGAGCTGGATATCCGGTCCTGTTGATGGAACTCGCAGTGCGGCCTCGAAAGCCGCTCCAATCACCAGTTCCAAGATGTGACGACGACAAGCAAGATAGAGAAGATCTCTTCCCAGCTTCTGTTCAATCAGGCAGCAGGCTCCGGAGCGATGTCCTGTGTTGGATGCTGTTGTATCAAAACACAGTTTGAACCCGGTCACTGATACCCCACTCCTGCAGGCAAGCAACAACAGCTGACGCTTTAGTCTCCCCGGTTCGTGTGTGAAGCTTTGGGACCCCAAGAAGCTTCTCAACGACTTGCCACGAAACAATGATTGGAAGACGCTCTACGTGCTCCCTGCTCGTCAAGTATTCCATCAACTTCCCGTCCCAATGGACGACGAGGGGACCTTCACCCGGGAATTCTTCCTTCATCTTTTGTGCCGTCTCCGATCGGTGCCAAGCCCGGAGTCGCTGAATGGAGTTGCGGTTTATGTTCAGCCCTTCCGCATTCCGTCCGAGACTGCTAGCAGCTTCGGTCAGTATGTAGGCGGCTCTCCTGGAGGAGATCTGTGTCCTGTCAAGTGTGGCTGCCAGTCCGGCTGTCATGATGTTGGTCCTCCCCCTACTTCGCTTCGGAGGGCACGCTCCTCCGCAGGCACCTGAGTCGTCCCCCGTCTCCTCTTCGGATGCGTAGGAATAAGAAGACTCGAAAACTGCTCGGCTGGTAGATGCTTCGCACTAGGGTGGAGTGATTGTTTAGTTTAAAAAATCAGGGGTGTTAAATAGTTGTCAAATGTCTAAAAATGAGCATTCATGGTGGTTTTTTGGTGGTTGCTGGTGATATCGCATCAGCAACCCCACACTATGTGCCACGCCCACATGCGACAAAAAAAACAACAAAAAAACCTTTATTTTGCCTATTTTGGGCTCTATAATAGCTAGAAGCATAATCTAAAAAGTGCATCTTATGATTTTTTGATGCTGAGAACAATTACTTTCAAAAGTGTACATTGATGTATAAACATATTTTTTGAGTTAAATTAAAATCAGTAGCTGTTTTTGTCCAACCTACTTTATATTTACTTCTATTTTTCAGAATTTTTATAACCTATTCAATTAACACTAGTTTAACATCTTCAAGATTTTTAGTCACTTATGAGACGTAGAAGCCAGACAACAAAAGTCTTACACGGTGACCATAATTTTCCATCCACTGACTTAAGGAGCCAAACTGGAAAACCAAGGAAAACATCACAAAAGTTGCAGATGAGTTGAGGAAACTGGATTTGGTGTAATGTTTATCCACTATCCTTGCGCACCATTGAGATGAAGGTGGACAAACTAGCAGCAGACTTTTCATGGTAAGTCATCATAACTTTCTATCCTGGGTAGTACTAAATTAATTACAAGAATGTCTTCTTAGCCAATAGTAAATTTTTTATTTTAAATATAATTTTGTTGTGATGGTCTCTGTAAACCTGTGAATTAATTTATCTATGTATTTCAGCCAAAATTTCTAAACTAAAAAATATTTAAGCAATTTGTGACCACAACTTTTAATTAAGGAAATAATATCGATTTTTTTAATATTTCAACTTTGAAAATGCATCAACAGGTTTCATCAATACTCTGTCACAAAGAGAGGTTCAACCTATTTGGCAAAACTAGAATTGTTTGTCAAAGAGCTTGATTGTTTATTTGATATTTTTCCTGAGGATCTTTCTCAACGACGAAAATTGGAGGAGTTTAAACTGAGGATGACTCAGGATGATTTCTCCTTCTATGAGGATCAAAAATCTGTGAGGCTAGGATACTGTTCAAGATTTGAGGAAAAGCTCACAGAGGCAGATGTTAGATACAGGAGAAGAATAATTGACGAACAATGAGCGGAATTATGACTTGAACCATTTTAATTAAACCTTTGATGTTTTTTTATTATTTATATATAATATATATATATATATATATATATATATATATATATATATATATATATATATATATATATATATATAGGCATAGTAAATCTAGTCATCTAGTCATACTCATTGTTCAGTGAACGAAGCAGGAGAGAAGAGGCAAGTGCATCAAAACCTCAACCAGACAGTCCAGACACTACTGGTAGCTCTAGCGAAACTCCATCAGAAGACTCTCGAGATGATCCACAGCCTGCTGGCTCCTCTCATTGTAATTACCAAGATCTGGAGAACCTGTGCAGAGCTGTTGATAGGTAAATTAGCACTTGTGAATTGTGATTGTTCTTTAATAACTGTACTTAGTTGTATGTGCTATGTCATTTCGGTAGACTTAAAATGGATATCATTTTTCTCAACTTCAAAATACAATCTTGCAGGTATTCAATTTCCGACAGAGCAGGTGCAGCGGTAGCGTCAGCAGTTTTAAAAGATTTTGGCATTATCACTGATGATGACAACACTAACGTTATTGACAGGTAAGATTTCAAAATTATCATGATTACATTTTCATCCACATTTCCTAAGCTTTTTTAACAATTACAATTACTACTACTAATAAGAAGTAAAGTAATTTTATTTAATTATACATATTATACATTGTAATGTGGAAAAATAAATTTCAAATATATTGGGCTCAGGCATAAAAGTCAGTGTATTTAGCCCATCACTGTTCATTGTTTCCTGTTGTACATATTCCTGTTTATCAGTGCTACCTCCAGCCTTATAAGTTTGTAAACAATTTTCATTAATACAGGAGTAAACTATGAAGGCAACGGTGTAAGTACCGTGAACAGATCAGAGCTGAGGAAGAAGTATTCTTTGGTTTAGTGGACAGCATTTATGTTGATGGCCGACAGGATGGTACTGTGACAATTACAGAGTTAGAGGGGCGACATTATCAACAAACCAAAGTAGAAGAGCACTGTTATAGTTGGAGAACCAGGTAAGCCATTGTTTTCTGGATGGTGTTTTAAATTTTCAGTGGATAGCATAAATTTGGTCTTAGTAACATTAAGGAGTAAGAACTATGCGATAGTTATATAATATATATGTTCATTGGTCATACCTGGTAATCTACTGATCTCAAATACATTTATTATTTCCTTAAATTTTGTTTAAAATGTTTCAGGAGGACATTATCTGACACATGTTACCCCAGAGAATGGGAATGGTGTATCAATTGCACTAAGTCCCTATGAAGCAGTGAAGGACACTGATCTGGAAAACAACCTGCAAGTCATGGGGTCAGATGGAACTGCAGTGAGTGATAACTGGACATAATTCAGGGGCGATCAGAGTCTTTGAAGAGCTTATTGGAAGACCACTGCAAAGGATCATATGCCTCTTACATTGTAACGAGCTACCTCTTCGTCATGTTTTCATGGAGCTCGATGGGACTACGAAGAGCCCTGATAGTTTTTCAGGGCCAATAGGAAAACAGCTAGGTGGTATAGTTTCTGAATGGGATGTCAAATTTAAGCCAATCAGAAATCAGAATTTCGCTATATTGCCCAATGATGTAATTGATGATCTCAGTCTTGACCAATACTATACTTATAGAATATGCATGGCAGTCATGCTAGGAACTATTGAAAAGGACCTTGAGCTTTTAGAAGTTGGGCCATTAAATCACTCAAGATGGCTGACATTAGGTTGTAGAATACTCAGATTCTGTTTCATAGAAAAAGCCGAGTTCTGTTTTAAAGTGTATTTCCCCAGCTGGTTTGAAATCAAGAAGAATCACTCAGTGATCGATGGTTCAAGAAACTTCTTTTCAATGCTGAGCAGAATCTCCAAGTTTCCTAATAAGAAAGTAAAAGACATTGCCCTGAAAACCCTAAGAAGGAATGCTTTTTTTGCTCACCCCGAACATTATAATATCAATGCTTGGTGATGAGGACAGGGAGAGAAGGAACACTGCAGTAAATAAGATCCTGGCACAGTAAATAAGATCCTGGCACTGAGGGGTGAAGTAGAGAAAACAACCCAGGACATCAGAGTCAAAATGGATTTCACCAGTGGAGATTTGGAAGTTGAGGATGATGTGAATGATGATGATTATGACAGTTTGAGTTATACAAGAGACTGCACTGTCAGGAAATTTAAGGTGCCTATAATCAATGAAAATGCTAAATCGTATGACAAGATGAGTAACCTTGATAACTTGACAGCAGAGCCTCCAATAGTTACCCATCTTACATCAATTGAACTTGCGAACATTAGAAAAAATCCTTTGAAGTTCAAACAGCCATGCCACAATCAAGTGACATCTGCAGCTGTCATTGGGTTCAATAGAAGAGATGGCATGATCCGGCAGTGTATAAAATCCCGTAAACTGATAAAAAAGTTTAATACAAAGCAAGAATTTGTTTAGATTCTACATTTATTTGCTGAAATTTTATAGTGTAAATTTGTAATATATGGTCAATATGCATTACTTTTTCATGAAAATGTTAAAACTCTGTTTTACACTTTTAGAAATAATTTTATCAGTCTCAGCATAAAAAAAAATCATAAGAAACAGTTTTTAGATTGTGTTTCTACCTATTATGGAACCCAAAATAGGCAAAATACAGGGTTTTTTACAGTTGCATATGGATGTGGTACATATAGGGTGTTGTTGCTGATGCAGTATCACTTGCAACCACCCAAAACCACTACCAATGTTCATTTTTAGACATTTGACAACTATCTAGCACCCCTGATTTTTGAAATATTGATTTTCATAAAAATACACTCCACCCTACTTCGCACTCCTCAGCGGCTTTCCTCTTCCGGAGCTTCTCCTGAACATTCCTCTTCGCCGCTGCTTCATTCCTTCTCGTTTGCTCCAAGTCCGGTCCAGCGATGTATCCAGTCCTATCCTTCTGCCTCTGCATCTGGAGGAAGGCCTTGCCTTCAGGATTCTTGATCATATTCATGGCATCCACGTGCGCAACGTCGAACAAATCATTCAACTTCTTAAAATCATCATCTTTTTTCTTGTGCAAATCGCCGGTCCTGGTCTTGTGTTTTTTCAGCCCTTTCCACTTGTCGAAGGTCCGTTCGAGTTTGGCAATGCAGTGCTGTTCAGCCCAAGTGGGAATGAATGCTTGCCAAATGCCAGAATTCCATTACGGCCCTGACGGTGTTGCGGCTTTCCTCACGAACAGGCTGCTGCTTCTCCTTGTGAAGGAAGAAGAAATGGCCAAAGGCCTGACCAATGGAAGGAAGCTTCCTTCCCCTGATTTCTTCCACAAAATAAACACCAAGATAACGTTTGTCGTGTATCCATCATGTATCAATCCTGCAAATGAGAACAAGAGTATGAGTAATTGAGTATACCGAAAACCTAATAGAAGGAAAACTTTGACGTGCCAGGGCGACCTCTAAATATTTCTCGAAAACCGTCATATTTCGCACAGTGCAGTTAGACGAGTAACGGAACAAATTGAGTGGGTGAGAGGATACAAAATCGACACTTCAGTTTTAAGGGCCATCCTAATATATATATATATATATATATATATATATATATATATATATATATATATATATATATACTGTATATATTATATATATATACACACACACACACACATATATATATATATATATATATATATATATATATATATATATATATATACACACACACACACACACACATATATATATATATATATATATATACACAAACTCAGAATGGTTCCCTGAGAACATTATATGTTAAACACAGACCGTGCATGGAACAAGGAACTCTTCTGGGAAAATTAAATCCACTATAGTCCGAATAAGTAATGGTAAATGACAAATACCATAGTTTTTTTCCTTTTTCATGATTTTAGCCCGACGTGGGCTAAAATCATGAAAAAGGAAAAAAACTATGGTATTTGTCATTTACCATTACTTATTCGGACTATAGTGGATTTAATTTTCCCAGAAGAGTTCCTTGTTCCATGCACGGTCTGTGTTTAACATATATATATATATATATATATATATATATATATATCCCCGCAAGGGGTTCTAAGCTCGTGCTCTTGAGTGCTCTTTGTGCTCATTTGTACGTGCTTGTTCCTGGAGGTTTCACGTGCGCCCTCCCGGCCCTAGCACCCAAGGATGATGGGGCTCGACCCTGCAGTCCTTGGTCTTTTTCCACTTCGACTGTCCCCTCCACCCTTTCTTTTTCCTCTGTCTTTCCTCTCACTTTTTCTTTGTTTTTCCGCTGAGATATGCCCTTTAAATAGAGGCGAATCGGTTCTTCCTAAAAAAAAAAAAAAAAAAAAAAAAAAAAAAAAAAAAATATATATATATATATATATATATATATATACACACACACACACACACACATATATATATATATATATATATATATATATATATATATATTAATATAACTTCCAGAAAAAGCAGACCAAATTGTTTTCAGATAGAAAGCAGTACAAGTCATTGTTTTTATATTTTTAAATTCTTCACTGTTGTACAGAACGCGTAGCTCACTTTTTAAGATTCATGTATATCTGTAGGAAATTCTTTTCTGAACACAACAAATTTTGTAGGATCAACTAAAGTGAAGCACTCAAGATGTTTAGTTGCACAAAACTGATCTTCAGCCTCTTGTAGCATAAGAGCACAGCATTCGATAGCAGAAGCTTTTTTGTTGTTTTTTCTTCGTTTCGTTTCAGTAGTTTGCTCCTAATCATCAGGTAACTCTGACACCTTTTGGCAAATTTCTTTTATAGATGTACAAAATGAGTGATGTTGCTGCTCAACAGAAACAGACGATGTAATTTTTTTTTTTTTGAAGAATGTTATAGATTTTATAGAACAACTCAATTACTGGCATAATTTCACTAAATATATTAAGAAAATGAACTGATTTTTCTCTAGGAAGTTCAGTGGAGCACTTGCTTGTGTTATTGACACTGAGTCCCATCTAGGGTGGCCAGAGGTCCGGCTTTTGAGCACTCTGTCCTCCATCCGGAGCCACCTTGAGCTGGACGTTAATTTGTCCTCCTTTTTGGGGTCTGGCTAAATAGAATTATATAAATTATCTCAGGTACATTTAAAGTAGCGGGTACTGAAAACCATAATAACCATTAACATTTTTATTATACAGGGTGTCCGATAAGTCCGGCATCATAGGGAAAAAAAAAGGCAAAACAAAAGCTTTTATTTATAGAACGTGCTCAATATGTCCACCATTGTTTTCAATACACAAATTCAGATGTGATACCCAGTCAGCAAACACACGGTGAATGATGTCAGGAGTAATGGTGTTACATGCCCCAATAATGCACTGCCTCAAATGTTCAACACTCCTAATTTTCTCTGCATATACCAGCGCTTTCCAGTGCTGGGCACTTGCGCAAACACTTGCGCAAGTGTGATTTCGGTTGCGCATTTGCGTTTGCGCCAATTCTTGCACAAACTTGCGCATTTGCGTTTGCGCAAACGCAAACTTGTGCGCAAACGTGAAAAAAAAACAAATATTAAAAATAGTGGATTTAGCTCATAAACACGTGACTGCCAGACAGCAGTGAGCACTCAGTATACCAACAACGCTAGTGAAACACGTTTGTTTGATTAGTTGATTTTAATTTTATTTCAGAGTTCAAACTACTAACTACTCTAGTAACTTCTAGAAACTTCATAAGTCATAACTACTGTCTATAACTAGTGAACCATGGACAGCCTCAGACACCAGTCTCTGTCCAGCCCCACCTCTGCCCCAGGGGTCTGACATCATGAAGCCCAAGAGGTCCAGCCTGACATCTGAGAACTTTGAGAGGTTTGTGTTCCTGAAGGGCAACATGGACCTGCTCACGATGGAGTTGGAGGAGGACTCTGAGGAGCTTTGAAGTGTTTTTTTTTGTAATATTGTAATTTCTTTTTTTTTTATTATTATTTATTTAACATTGTAATTTTGTATCTATTCTTTAGTGATATATCTATGGATCGTGTGTCTGTTAATAAAATCTTTTGATTTGATTTGATTTACTATAAATTTAATTTTATACAGGGTGTCCCAAAAAAAACCGCACCTATTTTTTTTTGGAAAACCCTGAATATATAAATAGTTTGCGTTTGCGTTAGCGCAAGTTTCGAGAAGTTTGCGCATTTGCGCTTGCGCAAGGTATGGGTTTGGGTTTGCGCAAGTGAATTTTCGTTTGCGCTGCCCAGCACTGGCGCTTTCAAGTGGCCCCAGATATAAAAATCTATGAGAAGAATTATCTGGATTCATTCTTCCTTGCTCACAGACATTATGGCCTATAGAAAGAAAAAAATATGAATTATGGTTTGTAGAAATAGAAAAATATGAATTTCTCCTATGATGCCGGACTTATGGGACACCCTGTATGTAGTTGGCAACACTGCTGATAAGCCACATTTGTTTTCAATTTCATGACTACGAGTCGGACAGTCAGTCTGCCCAAGGAGTAAAAATGAATATTCATTTCTTTCAGGTATATATATATATATAATATATATATATATATATATATATATATATATGTTAATGTATGGCCACATACGCAGTGTCCTCCTTTTTGGAAATGACCACCCTAGTCCCATCCAAGTTCATTCTTAATTTGTTCGAAGCACTGCATCACTGATACTTTATTTTCATACACAGAATTTACGATTGTTCTGAAAATTCCACCTGGCAGAGCTGGGCAGTATTTAAATACATTTGTGTATTTAGAACTGTACTTATAAATACATTGTTTTTCATGTATTTAAATACTGAAAATATAAAAATGTAAATACTTTTACTGGTTTAATACACGTTCTGTACTAGCACAGTACGACGCGTCAACAGTGTAGTACAGCATGATTCATGTTTCAACGTGTCAGTTCAATCAGTTGTGTGCCACTCTTAGTCGAAAGCGGTTGATTTCTTTATTGTGTGCGTGTCATGGCTTCAACAAGCAAATCCGGTGAATCAAACAGTGATATATCTGCAGATAACAATTTAAAATGTATTTAAATACAATTGATGTATTTTGTATTTAGTATCTAAATACATTCGTAAAATGTATTTAGTATTTAGTATTTAAATACATTTCTCTCATGTATTTAGTATTTAGTATTTAAATACATTCAATGTATTTATTGCCCAGCTCTGCCACCTGGTTACAATCGCACGAGGCAGACGTTCTCCATAAACTTCTTGCAGCATAGCTGTTCTTTTAGAAGACTGTGAGAAACGTTTTGCATAAGATTTAATTGATGGTCATAACAGTATACAAAATGAGCATGAAGATAGGCTTCTCTTAACAATTTCTGTACTCCATTACGTTTGCTACTCATCACTGGAGCACCATCATAAGCCAACCAACTTATTTTTCAAACTGTACGCCTCGATTTCTTCAAGAATAACACTTAGTTGTGCCAGTAGCAGATCTAGCTTTTACTTCTATAAAGCCATGGAATTTTTCCACTATTTCAATGCCCATGACAAACTGCAATATAATAAGTTGTGATATATTGGAAATATCTGCGGTCTCATCAGCTTGAATTGACACGAACATTGTTTCATTGACTCTCTCATGCAGAGCATCTTTACAAACGGAAAGCATACAGTCCAGCAACTCATTTTGGATAGTAGCAGAAATGTATTTTGAAACAGTTGCATTTTGTAAGTGTTCATGCAACTGACTCTAATTTGCAAGTTCACTCAAAAGATCCAATAATACACCTTTGAGATTTTTTTTGTTTCATCATGACCTCGGATAGCAAGTTCATGGTTGCCACAAAATTTTAAACAGTCAATGATTCTCTTTAAAACCTGCCTATTCCTGTCTACTAAATCATTATACCGTTGGACTAAAATCTTATGCCCTGCGTCTAATTGCGTTGCAATACTCACTTTTTCAAGTAAGTTTGTTCATGTGTTTTTATTCTTTCTGAGAGGTGTTTCAGATCTTTTACACCATTACGAGTCCAAGCAAGTTCACCTCCAAACAACAACACAATTTAAACTATAAATTTTTACAACTTTCACTAAAGGTTAGCCATGGCTTTCTATTATAACATTCAATATTAAATGTTCTTGATTGTGTTTGATTTATTAATATATTAGGTTGATGAGGCCTTAATTCTTTAATTAACAATTTGGTTTGTAAATCTAATCCACTACAGAGATTATCTAGCAAAAAGTCAACCTTATAACCTTATTCATTGTTAAGCACTTCACTCGCAGGATAGCCTAATGAGCGGGTTGTCACAACACAACCATGTTTAGCTCGAGCTGACGCGCGACTGATTTCAGCTAGCCCCGTTTACCAGAATCACACTCGGGTCCCCCTCCCTCCCTCTTCCTTTCCTTCCCCTGCACTCCACCGCGACAATTGTGAAGTAGCCCCACTGGCCAACATTTTTGCTGCTACCAGTGTACAGAAGAAAGGTTTTGCTTATATTATATGCAACTTTTACGTACATTGAAATTGAGATGTTGAATGAATGGCAATTTATGGTCAACTTCGGATATTTCACAAGTGATGAAATATTCATGCGGGGCTAAGCCCCGGAAGCCCTCATGCACGCGACGCCAGTGATTTTATATACACAGTGTACAGGATGGCGCAAAAGTCAGGAACCATCGGCACATTTTAATAATTTGTGTTTTAATATGCGTTTTGTTCTTTTCAGATTTGTCGTTGAACCAATGGCACAGAAACTGACAACAGATGAATGGGAAGAGAGAGTTTTAATGTGTGCAAGGCGTGGTAACACACCGATCAGTTGCTACTACTTTTAATGACAAACACCCTGAGGGGCCGCCAGTTGTTCAGGCATCAGTTGGAAAACTGTTCACTCGCTTCAAAGAAATGGGAAGTGTTCATGATCGGCAGCGTAGTGGCCGGCCAAAAAAGTTCAACCAATGCAGCAACATCACTAACAGTACTCAATCACCTCGAAAACAGCCCACTTAAGTCCTTAAGAAAGTTATCCCAGGAAATGGATGTCTCCAGAAGATCCATTCAACGAATTCTTACAACAAATCGTTTCCACCCCTACAAAGTCCAACTCATTCACGACTGCACAGTGACAACACAGACCATCGTGTAGAGTTCTGCCAGTGGTTTCTACAACATCGACAGCTTCAACAAAGGATCATGTTCAGTGACGAAGCAATATTTCACCTCAGCAGTTGTGTCAATAGGCATAATTGCACGCTATTGGGTCAGTGAAAACCCCACTGGATGGAGAAAGGAAATGTGCAATTCGATCCATGAATTATGGTATGGGCTGCACTCTGGGGGGATCGGTTAATTGGTCCATACTTTTTTGACGGCAATGTAACAGGTGAAACATATCTGCATATGCTGCAAACATTTCTAATGCCCATACTGGACGACATTCCATTGGCAGGATGGGCGGAGATGTGATTTCAGCAGGATGGTGCACCACCATCGTCCAGAGCTCTTTAGATGAAACATTCCAAAGCAAGTGGATCGGACGGCGAGGGTCTGTCGAATGGCCACCTAGTTCACCAGACCTGACGCCTCTTGACTTTTTCTTGTGGGGCCATCTCAAGTCAGTAGTCTATGCTGATCGACCCAAACCATACGTTCTCTAAAGGATAAAATCACATCCGAGTGTGCCAAAATCAGTACCAATGTGTTAAGGAATGTTCATTCATCATGCATTCAACGAGTCAGAAAGTGTCTCCAAGTGGAAGGCCAACAATTCAAACATTTATTATAATTTAATAAAATGTGTCTATGGTTCCTGACTTTTGCGCCACCCTGTATATACCATCATGTGACCTTAGATGTTGCGAAGGAAGTTAAACAACCCAAATAAAAAAAAAAAAAAGTGTAAGAGCTTTATTGTTAGTGACCGGAAAAAAAAAAAAGGGTGTGCACCACATAAATGGTGTCAAAGAAGTGGGATCCTATTGCAAGGTATTGGTAGCACGAGTGTGACATTTTGTTAACATAAATTTGCGTTAAGGAGAAAAGCACTAACGTAGAAAATATTGTGAACAGTGAAGTGTCGCTAACAGTGGTAAATGTTTTAAAGAAAATAAATAAATAAATAAATAAATAAATAAATAAGCTTCGCGATGTCGGTAAAGAGCGTGGATAGAACGAATGGGGAAGACAGTGTAAGTGACATTAGTGATTCCGAACCAACGAACTTGGGAGAGATGAGTACAAAAAGTTTGGAAAATTTAAGGAGGATAAATTTTTTCAACATTAATCGGTTACTAAAGGAATGCATGGAATTAGAGGAAGAAATAAACTGAAGAGGGTCAAAACCGGAAGACCTTGCAATGACTACTCCGCAGCTGGAATATTGGGACAACCGCAGGTTGGGGATTCGTCCCAGGAGAATATCTCTAGTTCCTCCCATCACAGAAGAACTCTCGATGCAGGAAAGGGTTGGGTGGAGACCAGGTTCATCAGAACACCTTTCATCTTATATCCCGAATTTCCCACATGCAGTAAGGGGTCCTGAGCAAACGACTTTTGGACACACACTGGAAAGAAGTTCGGCAACGTTTATGGGCGAATGGGCACAAGAGAATCCAGGAACCAGCCCAAATGCCGCCAGGAGGGAAAAAGTTGAGACTCAACATATTTGCCACAAGATTATTAAGTTCAGGTAATGCCTTTGTTCAGGTTAATCCTATAAGGAGACATATTAAAGATGGCATACTTAAGGACGCGTTGAAGTCCGTTATGCCGGAGTATGCTCATAATTTCATCAAAGAAACATCCTTTCGGGAATATTGGATGGAATCAATCAAGTTTTTGATAAACAACCCAAGCTTAGGACTAAGAGATGAAGATGTCCTAAGAGAAGAAATGCCACAAGACAGAAGCCAAAGACTGCAGAAACTGCAAAATCCTCCCACACCCTGGAACTACAACTCTCAACATCCAAAAGAAAGAATAGCCATTGCCACGAAGGAGGACAACATCAAGGATGTGGAGGTGAACGTCGGAGACAAGTCTATCAAGAGAGGAGAGCCCAGAAGGAAATGTGACACTGGTCACAGGAGGAATAACACAACTCAAGAATGTTACAACAACCCCATGAGAAACTAGAAGCAAAAACAAACCAAGTCAAACGAAGACAGTGACTCCAAAGAGGAAACAATGGAAGAAAGTGGCCTGAGCCAGTACAAGGTTTGCCAGAAAATGGGACACTGGGAAGAGGCATGTCCTCGAGCAAACATTCAGCAGGACTGGAAGGGGAAGCCTCATGAATAGCTTCAGAGGAAGTAGCGGCGAGTCGTCGGCTAGGACTGATCGACCTGCCAGTCAGTTGCCAACTTCTCAGTGCACAGTTGCATAGGACTCGCCCATTCATGTAAGGAAGTAAAATTAAGTTTGACTATGGGAAAGGGCATTGAAGAATTCTTTTGTGTCTGTATAATTCCAGAGGCTCCGCAAGACTTGACCATAGGCGTGTTGTTTTGGAGAATATGAAGACGAAACAAAGGTAACTTGGAAAAGAAAAGAGTCGTCACTCTGAACGAAGAGGTAACCAGACCAAGAATGGGAGGGGACAGAATAAAGAAGCCAGCACGATTCTGACAAGGAGAATCAGAATGAAACCCGGGGAGGTGGTTCCCATGGACGTCTATTCTCCGCTGCATGGGATATGCAGTGAGGCTCGAGAATACTTGGAAAAGTTGTTGAGCAGAATTCCAAATGGAAGTTAAATGATAAGGGAATAGCCAGCGAAGAAAAATTTGGGGATAGGGTTTCCCCTGGATGTCTACTCTCCACTGCAAGGAATGTGCAGTGAGGCTTAACGTGATTTGCAAGTATCACAGAGCAGAAATCTCAACGGGAAGTTAACACTTTCCAAGGAGGCAGTAAAGTTACTCTTGAGAAATAAAAGTGATGACTGACGAGTACTACCTTGAAGACAAGATGACATCGGCATGGTAGTTGAGGCAAAGAGAATGGGGAGGTTAGTCGGAATAGCCATTCGATTCCTTGCTCAAAAAGAAAAAATGGAACAAGGGTCACTGTGAGAAAGAGTCAAAATTCCAGAAGTGACTAAGAAGAGATTGATACACCTCAAGACGCATGTTCACCGATGTCTGTCGCTCTCAAAATGAAGAAGACCGACGAGGGAAAGACAAGATTAATGACTAACGTCACAGGTAGAGTACCAGGACCACGTGGTCACTTGGAATGAAGAGTGACCACAGGAGTCCAAAGGGGAAGCGATTAAAGAAAAAAGAAGTGTGGTGGCCTGAGGCTCTGTGTAGACTATAGACCTTTGAGCGCTATCTGCATCAAGAACAAATATCCACTACCTGTCATTGATGAAACCTTGGCCAAGCTGCACGGGACTCATTATTTCTTGAGCATGGATTTACGTTCGGGATATTGGCAGCTAGCAATTCACGATGACAGCATCTCGAAAACTGACTTCTCAACGGGAAGCGGTCATTTCAAATTCAGGGTGGTCCCATTTGGGTTGTCCAATAGTCCAACAGTGTTCCAAAGAGTAATCAATTTTATTTTTCGGGAGCAACTGGATAAGGAAGTGTGGAGTTCCCTGGATACCTCATTGTCCTTGGAAGGTCCTTGGAAAATTTCCTACTCAGCCTCGGCACCGGAGAAACATCGATACGGGGAAGTGAACCGGAGTGCGCTTCCTGCCCACTGGCAGGACTGAGTGGTGGAACGAGAACCGCTGGGCGCTTCTGAACTACTTCCTCACGGAGAGCTTTGCCCAGGAAATGGAGAAACCGACTCGAGTGGAGGTGAACCGGAGTGCACTTCCTGCCCACTGGCAGGGCCGAGTGGCGGTCAGGAACCGCCTGGTGCTTCTGAACTACTTCCTCACGGGGACCTTGTGGGAATAGGGTCTCCCGGACAAAGCAGACAGGCTGCTTTCACAGGGCCACCATTCGAGCGTCTGTATGCTCTTAGGCCCAGACCTCGAGTACACTACGAAGAAACTGAGAATGATTAAAACTAAATGTGCCAGTGTTAGTGTCCCAATAAAGGGGACAAATGAAATAAAAAGTAGTGAAAATTATGAATCTAGTGATGATAACCACCCTGAGTTAAGAAAGTTTGCATCAGAGTGCAAAATTAAAGGCGGGGAGGGATGTTGTGACGGCAAATTTGCGTGCTGAAATCTCTTACGAGAATAGGAGCAGAAATTTTAGTTTTAAGATTTTGTTGTTTAAATCTCTAAAGCAAGGTAGTTTAGAGTATGGTTATTGAAGAATATCAATAGGTTTCTTGTTACAGGGTTAAAAATAAAAATGTTTCAGATTGTTTAATGTTCATTCAATTTTTATTTTTGTATTCTCATGGTAAGAATATAACCCAGGACAGCCTCGCGGTAAAGATTTATGGTAGGGTTGAGGAGTGGCCCTAGCTTCAAAGAGAAGGGAAAACAAGCTGGCTGGCTTCACAAGTAAAATGGTTTGTTTTCTCTTTGCTTCGTGGTTAAATTTTAGGAAAACCGACTTTGAATCCACTTGTTAAATTGGACCATGACAGTGGTCATAAATTTGAGAAACCAAGTGGCTTTGAAGAAAGAACTTTATTTTAAATTGATTTTAAGGAAAAGGAGGAGCTTTGTTTTTAGAAGGGAATGTCAATGTCCAATCAAAGGACAATGATTCTTATAACACGCAGTGAGGGAAAAGAAAAGCTCCTCCTTTCCTTATGTATGGATGAAAGCTTTCGTAGGGATGACCTTATGTAATGAAAATGTTTTTGATAGGTCATTCAGAATATTGTAAGGCAGAGTCATTGAAATTTTAAGGTGTAACTTAGATTTCTAAGTTAGTTGTAGTTCAGTCCTGTAAAGATAAAGTGGCTTGTAAAGAATGAATCTTTAGGTTCTGTGGCGTGATTGAAAATTTCTAAGTTGAGTTAAAACTGTTTCACGTTGTACTTAAAATTTGAATTGCTTTGTTTTGTGCAAACTTACTTGGAAGAGCTTAATGAATGTTAGCCAGCAAAGAACTTTGTGAAATTTCATACAATTTAATTTTGTTCAAATTAAATGTTAAACTGTAAGTTTGCGACATATTAGGTTTCCTCAGGGAAGAGTCAATATCTTGTGTTGAAGTTGGTTCCCGTGGAAACCCAGGAAGTTAGTGCATGACCATTCAGTTATTGTGAGAAGAAATCTAATTTATTTGACAGATTTTTTCCCTGGAAAAATCTGCGGAACTCGCGCAGAACTGTTGAGAGTAAATTTCCCAAATTTTTCTAAGTAAACCAATTTTTAAACTCCTCCTTAGATTACAAAATTTGAATTCATTGTTGTTTTTAAAGTCACACGCAAATAAAAAAAACCCTCTGTATAAATGTTTTTTGAGACTTAAATACTTGCAAACATTTTCTTTAAATTAAGAATTTGACTCTCTAAAAAAAATTTGTAATCGCACATCCATATATTTCGTTCAATTTTTATCTTAATTGGAGTGAAATTAAATAAACTTTATAAGAGGGAGTGTCATTTTTATGCTACCTTGCAACAGGCCTCTCTTGTAAGCTGAGGGTAAATTAACATTGAAAGTTTGAAAATTCAAAGTGGGCTTCAAGCAAGCCGAGGGAAACTATGCATATAAAATTGAAAGGCCATCTGAGTGGATAGGCAGAGTCATCCTGAAATAAATGAACATGCACATACTAAATAAGTGAAATTGAAAAAAAAGGTGCGCACACAACATAAATATATATATATATATATATATTATATATATATATATATATATATATATATATATATATATATGAGAATCTGAATCTGCAGCAGTAAAATTGTGGAAATCAGTACATCTCTATAAAGGGCACATGACAAAAACGTACAGCTAACCTACCTTACACTTAACCTAACCAACAAAGCAATTGCTTATGGTAATGAAGTTGCTGCCTTTAATGTATGTAGAAAAGCAGAGAAAAAGTTGTGGAACTGACGTGCAGTATATTGCAATTGCCCTTGCCCACCCAAAATTACAGCATTTCCGATGTTTCAGATGCTTTCTTTAGGAAGTTTGAGTGGTAAACTGAATACCAGATTGAGGCAGTTATTTTTTCTGGTATTTTCTGTTATCTCCTGTGTCAGCATAAACTCATTTGTGAGAGCCATCAACATTTGTGCTTGCTTCTGGCCTTCTCTTGTGCCCCCCTTGTCCTGGTATATATATATATATATATATATATATATATGTTAAACACAGACCGTGCATGGAACAAGGAACTCTTCTGGGAAAATTAAATCCACTATAGTCCGAATAAGTAATGGTAAATGACAAATACCATAGTTTTTCTTTTTCATGATGCTAGCCCGACGTGGGCAACGGGTCTCTCGCAAAGAGGTCCCATAAATATAGCTTCCCTCACCAGCTATCTGCAAAGCAGATAGGATCCAGCTTTGGGACATGGATCTAGGGTTTAAAGCAAGCCTAGTCCCACTACATTTAGAGCCTCTATATAAGTAAAAGACTTCATTTACCATTACTTATTCGGACTATAGTGGATTTAATTTTCCCAGAAGAGTTCCTTGTTCCATGCATGGTCTGTGTTTAACATATAAGTTTCTCAGGGGACCATTCTGAGTTTATATATATATATATATATATAATTTAAGTTTGGGAAGAACCGATTCGCCTCTATTTAAAAGGGCATATCTCGGTGGAAAAGCAAAGAAAAAGTGAGAGGAAAGACAGAGGAAAAAGAAAGGGTGGAGGGGACAGTCGAAGTAGAAAAAGAGCAAGGATGACAAGGACTGCAGGGTCGAGCCCCATCATCCTTGGGTGCTAGGGCCGGGAGGGCGCACGTGAAACTTCCAGGAACAAGCACGTACAAATGAGCACGAGCTTAGAAACCCCTTGCGGGGATATATAATATATGCTGCAAACCCACAAGGATAAAAAAAATTATTCAGCATTCATTCATTTCACGTGTTTAATTGTGAAATTCATCCCATTATATATATATATTCCTATCCACCGTTTTGTATTTTATAAATGGGAAGTTAAAGTCTCCGCAGATCATTATATTGGGGATGGAGGGTTTATGGCTTTTATTAGCTTTCTGATATCATCAATGGCCTCTGAGAATTTTTTGGTTTGGGTGTTTGGAGGTCTATAGATGACTATCGGTATCACATTTAGTTTTTTATTTTCACTGCTAGGAGTTCCACAAAGCTGTTTGATTTACTTATTATTGTCTCTGTCATATGACGTTCATATACATACAGGGTGGGGCACGGGAACCAAGTGTTTTTGGAATAATCAGGAAAATGATATTTATTTTTGTAAAGAAAATATATTGGTAGAACAACATTCGTAAGAACATAGCATTTCATGTCATAATAATCATGTACCGAAAATTATATCTGGCATATGATGTCCTTGGCCGTCGACGCATTGTTGAAGGCATTTACGAAAATTGGCCTCCACTCTTCCCAGCAGGTCTCTGTTGATTTGGATGATTTGTTGACGGATCGCTTCCTTCAATGCATCTAATGTACGGGGCTTGTCCTCGTAGACACGTGACTTGAGGTACCCCCATAGAAAGAAGTCACATGTGGACAAGTCAGGGGACCGAGGGGGCCATGCAATGTCACCAAATCTCGAAATGAGATGGTTGGGAAACAGGGGGCGAAGAACAGCCATTGACGCTCTGGCGGTGTGTGGCGTGGCCCCATCTTGCTGAAACCACAAATGTCGACGAGCAATACGCCTTCTTCGTAACTCAGGGATGAAAAAGGTGTTCACCATCTCAATGTAACGCCCAGATGTTATGGTAACGGTAACCCCATTTTGTTCGAAGAAATAGGGACCGATGACGCCAAACTTTCCCACCGCGCACCAAACTGTAACCTTAGGGCTATGCAGTGGTTTTTCATGGAGTTGTCGCGGATTTTCAGCAGCCCAATACCGACAGTTTTGATTGTTGACGGCCCCATTAAGGTGGAAATGGGCTTCATCACTCATTACCACCATCATGTTTTCATTCTGCTCATAAAGTGCAAGCATTTCCTGTGCAAAATTCAGTCGTTGGGGGCAATCGTTTACATTCAATTCCTGCACCATCGCTAACTTGTATGGGTGAAAATGTAATTCTTCATGCAAAATCCGTCTAACAGTACGATTGCTGATTCCGAGTGCAGTTGAATGTCTCCGAGCAGAGCGGCCTGGGCTTTGCAACATCGCTTGTCTGACCCTTTCAACGTTCTCTGGAGTACGCACAGTGCGTTGCGGCCCCTTCGGTTTTGTTTTCATTATTCAGCCTCCTGTTCGAAGATTGTTAACCCAACGTAAGATTGTGTCACGAGCGGGAACAGAGTCATTTCGATGAATGTTGAATCTGCGGCGAAACGCACGCTGAACTGCTGTCACTGACTCGCCACTCCTAACAAAATGATCATACGCGAACATGCGGTGTTCTAACGTCCACTGCTCCATGATGGCACCTGAAAGATAAAGGTGAGTGTTAGTTAAAGTTAAATGCTATGAACCCAGGAATGGAATGCTACCTACCGCACGCCCCTCCCATTCCTAATGGCCGATTACTAGCTATTCAAAAAACACTTGATTCCCGTGCCCCACCCTATATATAGCACAGCCACCTTTACATCTCATTGTTCTATCCGCTCTTAGTAAGTTGAAGCCCTACATATTTCTCTCTTATCAATACAATGTTTGCAGTTTTCACAATTTCCTTGGCAATCCTTAAGATGAGTTTCTGTGAGGCATGCGATGTCCGCCCTTGTTTCGTCCATAAATCCTTTCAGGTATGAAACTTTGTTGAGTGATTGGTTTGGTCTTATTCCTTGAATATCAGCCAGGACAATATTTATGTTCTTTGTTTTTCATTGCCCCTTGTGCATTTCAATCCTTAATGTCACTTGTTTTGTTGCCCTATAGTCTTCTGAGAGATATTTGTTTCTGCCTATGTGTTCTGGTAACTTCTTGCCCAGAAGCAGTTTGGCTTGGGGGTTTCCAGCTGTGTCAACTGTGTCAACTGCATGTGTTGGATGACATTTGGCAGCCGTATCGTGTCTGCGATGTTGAAAAATTTTTTTTGTTCATTTATTGTTATTGTGTTCGTATTGTTATTCCTAATGTTATTTAAACTTTGTTCTTTGAGTTTGTTGGGAGATGTTGAATTGTTGATAGTAGCATTTTTTCCCATATTTGCAGGTTCCATGTTTTGCGTAAGTCCTGCAGATGTCCAGGTAGTAGAATTTGCATCTGTCTCCAAATTTACAATGACCATTATTATAGAAGAAATTGCATATTGGGGGATGTTCATATATACATTGTCCTCTTTTATATCTGTAATTATCTTTTATATAATATCTGCATATAATTCCTTCCCCATATTTACCTGGGGCCTTTGGTTTTTGCTCCTTATTGGGGGATAGTTTAACTCTGTTTTCTTGATTGCCCCCTTGTCTTTTCCTATTTGTGCTATTTGTGTTAACATCCTTCGTTGCCCTTATACTATCTGTTGTCTTTATACTCTCTTTCACCTGCATGGTTTCAGCCTCATTGTGTGACGGTATTTGATTTTTTTTCTACTTTGCCTTTCTTCATTTCTTCTGTTTTCCTATGTTCTTTATTCCCACTTTCATTTTCTTCTTGTAGTCCCTTTCTGCTTTAAATATATAGTGTACCTATATGGTGTAGTGGTTTGCGTCATTGACTACAAATCCATCAGCCCCAGGATTGAGACCCAGTGATGGCAGCTGGCACGCAGCAAAACCCAGCTGTTCATCCCTCCACACAATAAAGAAAGTGGCTGGTAGATAAATGGGTATCCTGAGTGGCCTAGTGGGTAAGATGCTGCGCTGCTGGTGGGGCATGGTTTGGATTCCACGTTAAACTGTAGGTCTAAGGTGGAGTGAAAAGCTTGACCTTCGTCAGAGTGAACAATTCGGGCGGAAGCTAACCAAAGGTTATATATATATCATTGAAAGGAGGGGTGACAAGCTTGACCTTCGAGAAATGAGGAATCGTCGCACGGAACATTTGATATATATATATATATATATATATATATATATGAATAGAAACGACATAAGTATTAAGGAACGTTTCTGCACACGAGGAGGAGAGATAACGAAATAATGAAAATGAGGCGGTTCGCCTCATTTTTCATTATTTCGTTATCTCTCCTCCTCGTGTGCAGAAACGTTCCTTAATACTTATGTCGTTTCTATTCATTTATATACTGCGCGGTCATTGCAGTTATTTGCGCATATATATATATATATATATATATATATATATGGTGTTTATAAAGCCCCTATCTATTACAGTGAAAATGTAGCAAAAAGGGTAAAATTCAAGAACAGTATAATAGAAGGCATACTACATTTAATAAATACTTAAGCATATGATTCTACATGAGCACCATCAGTATATCTACAGAGTTTGAATCTATTGCCAGCATTAAGGAACACAGTTTGGAGCATGACAGGGGTTATTTTTGTAACTGCTGCTACAATACAAGCACATAAATGTCCCAGCTTCATTCAGATGGCATTTTAAACACCGTTGTCTTTCAACAAGATGGGGCACCTTGTCATTATGCAAACATTGTTTGGGAGTACCTAAATGAACAATTCCAAATCAGTGGATCGGACGTGGAGGCAACAGGCCCTGAGAGGCTCGTTCTCTTGACCTAACGCCCTTGGATTTCTTCGCATGGGGCTTTATCAAATCAAACAGCTATCAAACAAGGGTTACAGAGATACTGATGGTGCTCAGGTAGAATCATATACTTAAGTATTTATTGAATGTATGCCTTCTATTATATTGTTATTGAATTTTACTCTTTTTGCTACATTTTCACTGAAATAGATAGACTTTATAAACACCATATATATATATATAAAGCACTCATTAAAAACAGATAACTGAAAGGGATATTTTAGAATGTGCATTTATCCATTTTAAAAATAATTTCAATAACTGCAGGAATGTATAAAATTGACAATATCCTATTAAAATACCTTTTGCCTTTAATTAACTCTTGCTAATCATGTGCTAATCTCTCTATTTTTCTGTCCTGCTGTACATAGGCATATATTTTTGTCATCTCGCCTTCTTCCTCCATTCCCTACAAAATTACACCAACCCGCAAGGAAAAAATATAAAATTAATTATAAAAGTGTTTAAAAAGGCTAATTAATTTCAGCTGGTCACAACCAAGCACTTTTCGAAGCCATAAACTAATTAAAGTATCTAAAAAAGCTATAAAACTTCCATCCTGTGGAAGAGCTAAGGTTAAAATGACTGTGAAAGCATAAACACGGACAGAGAGATGGTAGCTGTTGTATGTCTGGCAGTTGGCAAAGGCAAACTATTGCCCAGATTTCAAACCTTCGAGATAAAGTAAAAATCAATCCTGAACATCTGGTAGCCAGTCACAACCCAAAATTGCCCCAAAATATTTTAAAATGTTAAAAATAAAGCTATCCATACTGTAGGACAACTTAATATTGGAAATGGTGTTTTCTGCCAAAATATATGGGAAATAAAGGGAAATAAAGTAGTCATTTTGAACACACGTGATTAAATCGCTAAAATGAATGTCTGTGGTGGCTGATGAATCCATTTATTCCAAAGTCAGCAATGATCCACAAAAGACTTCCCAGGCTTCTTTTGATAAGAAGTTGGGAAGAATCCTTAAAGATTCTCCTGAACTTTTTCAAAGCATTAAATCTTATTTGCCCCATCTTCCTTATATGTATGGGCTTCCAAAGGTGCATAAATCCTCAGTACCTTTGTGCCCTATTATTTCTAATGTGGGAAGTTCTACTGAACAGTTGTCTAAATGGCTCTTGAGCATCCTTTTGCCATTAGTAGGCCAAATCTCTGGAGTACATCTTAAAAATTCTGCAGAGTTTGTTGACAAACTTCGAGGTACAGACCTATTGGGAAAGAAATTGGTGAGTTTTGACATGGTCTTTGTTTTCCAGAGTCCCTTTGGATCTAGCATTGCAGTTCCTGGACGAGTGGCTTCATGACCATCCTGAGACCATTCTGTTTGATTATGGAATTATTTTGGAGCTTGTTAGATTTTGCTCGAAACATAACTATTTTTCTTTTAACATGTCATTTTTTAAGAGGACAGGTTTACTTTGGACTCTCTGCTTTCTCCAATTTTAGCAAATATTTTTATAGAATTTTTTTAAGTTAATTTTTTGCCAGAATCTTTGGTGCCAGGGGTCAATTGGTTCCGTTATGTTGATGACACATGTGTTATTTTGGAATCTCATATGGATCTGGATGAGTTGGTGGGGGTTCTTAATAGTTTTGTACCCTCAATACAGTTTACGTATGAAGTTGAAAATTGTGGCTCGCTCTCATTTTTGGATGTTGTTCTTTTAAGAGATCCCAACCAAAGACCTTCTTTCAAAGTATTTAGAAGGCCTACGCATTCAGACAGCTACATTCATGCTTTTTCCAATCATTCTCTTTGAACTAAGAGAGGCATTATTTCCAGTCTCTTTTTGGGAGCTTTCAGGATTTGTGACCCCATTTATCTTGACAATGAAGTTTTACATATTAAAAGTATATTTATATGTTTAGGTTATTCCAAATTGTTCATTGATAAAGCTTATTTCACCACTGGGAGATCTTTCTTTTCTCCCAAAACTGGGAACCAGGATAAAGACGTTTCATTCCTGAAAGTGCAGTTTGAGGTTAACAAAGGGCTTTCCTCACTCTTGCCAAAACAGATTAAGTTGGTTTCCATTGTGCCAAATAAATTGTCTTCGTTCTTTCATCATCCTATTACTAAAGCCCAGTGGTGACTGGCGTATAGGAGCGATGGAGCGGTCGCTCCCCCTTGCTTGAAACGATAAATATTAATTTAACAGATAAAAAATATATTAATTTTAAGATATTAAAATAAATATTCTTGAAATATATTTTAAAAATTCATGTGGCATATCATGATTCATGAGGCATTTTGAGTAAGCCTTCATACAGTACATAATATTCTAAACTTATAGCATAGCTTCAAACAGTGTACCCTGTTTGAATACAAAATAATATTGCAGCCGAATGGAGCGATAGATTTTTTGCTCAAGTAAATATAAATTATATTTTACTGTTGTAATAAAAATATAAGTACAATTGCGAATTTTTTTTATAATAACTTTATTTTTACTAATAGTTACTTCAGTAATAATGATATAAACCATTTAGTATATGTATTTTATTGAAATTATTACTTATTTGTAATTAACTAGAATTGTACGTCTCGCATTGCCGCATATGTTAATACAAGTACTCTTGTGAGCGGCAGTTGGATTCGCGCTAGCCTATTGTGAGTCCATGTTGTCGTACAATTTTATGAAATCGCACCCCCATACATTTATGCCACGAGTCGCCACTGCTAAAGCCTCCAACAATTCTGGCATAGTTTATGAAATCCCATGTGGAGGCTGCCCTCAAAAATACATTGGGGAGACAACTGATTTTCAGAGTAGGATTAATTCCCACAAATGTGACCTGAGATTGGGTAATACTTATAGTAGCCTAGTTCAGTATAGGGAACAGCATAATCATTTTTAACTTCCAGGATTCTAAACCTATCATAAAGGTCAGGGACCAGGAACAGAGACAAATATATGAGGCATTTTATATTTTGGCAGAAATCACCATTTCCAATATTAAGTTGTCCTACAGTATGGATAGCTTTATTTTTAACATTTTAAAATATTTTAGGGCAATTTCGGGTCATGACCAGCCGCCAGATGTACAGGTTTGATTTTTACTTATAGATTTTTTATCTTGAAGATTTGAAATCTGGACAATAGTTTGCCATTGCCAACTGCCAGACATACGACAGCTGGGTCATTCTCTGTCAGATCAACCAGTGCCTAACACCCTCATCTCTCAGATTTTGCTGAAATTTGGTTTATAGGGAGTTTGTGGGCCCTGAATCCATTTCTGAAATTATAAGGTCAATCCGACCAACGGTTCAAGAGATATGACCTCGGGAAATTTGAGGTCACTTGCGAGGTCACTAACATTTGGCGACCCATAACTTGGGTAATAATGGTCACAATTATATAAAAGTATATATATTTAGAATCAGAAAACGACAAGGAATCCAAATATGCAAGTTTTAGAACTCTAGGTTGAAAAATAAAAAAGTTACACTGTAACCAAAATTTGAGGTCACGATTTGACCTCTGGGGTATCAAATGAGAATTTTTTTTTTAAATGTAAAAAATGAAGGCATAGGCATTGGCTATTAGAATCAGCAAAAAAAAGTTTGTTTATGTTAGTATTTTTCATGTAACTAACATATAAGTGAACGCCATATTCATAAGTTGTGCGTCAATTCTACCTATTTTTTCACACTTAAGCTCATAATTTGACCTATAGAAATTAAAATTACATTTTTTTAGATATAAAAACAAAGGCAAAAAATGTAAAATTGTATTTCACTGCTAATCTACACTGGCAATAATAGTTATAATAGTGAAAGGGGAAGACCTACTTAGAGGATTCATGTGCTAGCCTAATACAATTTTTGCATGCTCGATGCTCTCATCAATTTCTTTTTGTGGAAAAATGTATTGAATTCTGCTGCCTCCTCTTAGGGTAGGACAACTCATTACAGTTAATATATGATGTCCTGGCACTGCACATGAATCCTTGTTTGATGGATAATAATATGCACTTGATCCTGATGACCCAGAGGGATGTAGAAAGTTCACAGTGAAATCATCAAACTCTTCACAATATTCCTCCACAATTCCATACCAAACTTGCATGTCATAAATGCAGCCAACATACTCTCCTAGTTTGACACATTTTAGGTTACCAAGCATTGCAGGTTCATTAGTAAAATGACTTTTCCTTATTCTTTTCTTTTCTCCAATGCCACTTGAAATGAGATACACCATCAGTTCTTCCTTGTTTAGGGGAACAAATCTATGATATTTCTGAGTTCCAGGAATAGCCCTACTATCCTTGAATCGATGTTCCAACCGTTCTTCTGCATCTTTCAAATCAGCTGTAGTTACAAAGAAAAAATTTATCTTCTTGCTCAAGTTTTCTTCACAAAACTGAAACATGTGTTCTGGTGTAAGAATTTGCCTCTCTGTAGTTCTCTGCAAACTGGCACGAGCAGTAGCTCTTTTCACTGTTCCTCCAATCCCATCACATGCATTTTTGCCATGGGATGTAGCAAAGAAGTGCCATTCACAAGACAGACCAAAATCCTCTTCATGGTAACAGAGATTTGTGAAGTTGTATCTGTTCTTATATTGGCCAGCACATCCATCTGAGAAATAGTGCACCTTCTTCAATTGTGGGCATCTGAATTTAACATATGTCATAAGCTTCAATATGAATGAGTAAACCATTATAGTGTTGTGTTTTAGTGATGCAGATAAGAAACAGACACTAAAATGGCTAAGTTCCTGGTCTGCAGATGATCTATAATAGATGACAAAAGGGTGAACTGTACACTGTGAATTGTCCCAGTGAAACCATTGGGCAGCATCCTGGACAATGAAAGAATAATTCTCAGAGAAATCACCTACTATAACTACCTCGCTCTGAGGTGGTAGTGTTTCTTTCAACTGCTTGAAGTACTGTGATTGTTGCTGAGCAACAAAGTGATGACGAACCATGCGGGATATTTTCATGCTTAGGGATAATAAGTATTCATGAAGTGGCTCCACCTTATCAACCATTGTACAACGGTCAACAGTCACCCATTGCTTGTAAGATATTTCATTTGGAGCTGATTTCACACTGTCAAGTAACTCAAGAAAATCCAGGACACCCTCTTCTCTTGGGCAATCATTGCAAAGTTGCATCATGCAAGTCTCTCTTTCTGTACTGCAGACACTGTAATCCATAAGATCCTTGTATGAAAGACCTCTTTCTCCCAATGCAGCCAGCTGCAATTTTGGATTTTGATGGTATGTGCAGACACAGACAGAATGAGTCCCACCACTACCGGCAAGCACACAATATGATGGCCGTAATTTTGCAAATGTGGAAAATCCTATTTTGGGATTCTTTTCATCATTTTTATATAGTTCAAACATCTCTTAAATTCCCGAGGACCAATCGTTTTTGCACCTTCATTGCACCTTCAGCACTGATAACTTTCACGCAATCCTTTTGGCCAGGACACATACGACTAACCTCTTCTGACTCATAGAATCTTCTAACTATATCTTTGTGTTCTTCAGATATCACTTTTCCTTTGCTCATTAGTGGAATCTTCGGAAGGATTCCATGTTCTGATTTAAGTGAACGGCTTCTTTTCACCATGTATGTTGTAGTTTGAAAGAAACTAGCTGTTTTTTTCAATTGTGTATGGTGAGTGTGTCAATATTTGTAGTTTGTGATGGTGACATTTGCTCTCCAGGAATGACTGTTTCAATTCATTCATTAATTTGTCTAGATGTTTTTCAGATTTAGTTTCAGGTTTTGAAGTATCACTTACCTCCTCGGTAATTTGAACACCATAACTGAGTTCTAGCCTCTCCTTCAGGTGTTTCTGAGCAGATGATAGCTTACCACGAGCCTTGCGCTTTTTCTGGCTTAATGACAGCCCTTCTGAAAAGAACAGAAAAAAAGGTTTCACACACCTGAATATTAGTAATTAAATATTAATTATAGTATCTTAAATGCTATATAATTGGCTATATAGTAGATCAAACAGACCTTGTAGTAAAGTATAAGTTATTATATTAATTTATTACTTACTTTTTTAACTGGTGTTTGGTCCAGAAATGCTAGAACTGGTTCAACTGAAGTTGAAGGATTTTCCTTTATCAAGCAATCACTGTCATTGTCCAGATCTTGAATTGAAGAGATGTTACTCAAGCCACTGATAGTAGATGATTCATTTGAATCCTGCTCAGACTCGTTGTTTTCAGTGGTACTAAGTATAGTGGGGTTTTTCATTATCAGTGTCCAGCAGTTCACACACAACAATGAGTCTTTTTTCACTCTTCCAGCACATTTTTCAACAAGTACATCAGTCACTTTTCTAAGATTGATTGTTATGCGTTTCTTGTGTTTTTGAATAGGGTCCTGGCAGTATTTCAAGTGCCGAACCATTGTATTTTGATCTGTAAAGATATAGGATTTACAATTAGGTAATATATATTTTTTAGAAAATATATAGCTATACACACTTAATATTTTAGGCCTTGATAGTCTCTGAGGCTCATTAAAACACCATACCCACCAGCCACCCACAGTGCTGGCTGGAACTGTACTAACCTGTAGACAAGGAATTTTGCAACTATGTGTTGATTCTGCACTTAGACAAGTAGCAACATGTTTCAACAGGTTTGTTTAGGCTACATGTGAGCTTAGTCTTCCCCTTTCACTATTATAACTATTATTGCCAGTGTAGATTAGCAGTGAAATACAATTTTTATTAAATTCTTGGAGCTTGAGGTCAAATTGATAGCTAAGATATAAAAATTCCTTGAAATGACAAGCAATTTATAAATATGGTGTTCACTTATAAGTTAGTTACATGAAAAGTACCAACATAAACAAACTTTTTATGATTGTTTCTATTAGTCAAGAACTCTGACTTTGTTTTTTATATCTATAAAAAATGTAATTTTAATGTCTATAGGTCAAATTATGAGCTTAAGTGTGAAAAAATAGGTAGAATTGACGCACAACTTATGAATATGGTGTTCACTTATATGTTAGTTACATGAAAAATACTAACATAAACAAACTTTTTTTTGCTGATCTAATAGCCAATGCCTATGCCTTCATTTTTTACATTTAAAAAAAAAATTCTCATTTGATACCCCAGAGGTCAAATCGTGACCTCAAATTTTGGTTACAGTGTAACATTTTTATTTTTCAACCTAGAGTTCTAAAACTTGCATATTTGGATTCCTTGTCGTTTTCTGATTCTAAATATATATACTTTTATATAATTATGACAATTATTACCCAAGTTATGGCTTGCCAAATGTTAGTAACCTCGCGAGTGACCTCAAATTGCCTGAGGTCATATCTCTTGAACCGTTGGTCGGATTGACCTTATAATTTCAGAAATGGATTCAGGGCTCACAAACTCCCTATAAACCAAATTTCAGCAAAATATGAGAGATGAGGGTGTTCAATTTTTTTTTGGTTGATCTGACAGAGAATGACCCAGCTACCATCTCTCTGTCCATGTTTATGCCTTCACACAGTCATTTTAACCTTAGCTCTTCCGCAGGACAGAGGTTCTATAACTTTTTCAGATACTTTAATTAGTCTATGGCTTTGAAAAGTGCTTGGTTTCACTGACCAACCGAAATTAATTAGCCTTTTTAAACACTTTTATAATTAATTTTATATTTTTTCCTTGCGGGTTGGTGTAATTTTATATTATTGCAGTTATTGCAATTAAAGTTTATATATATACATATACATATATACCTTTCAAATGTTCTGTGCGATGATTCCTCATTTCATGAAGGTCAAACTTGTCTCCTCTCCTCTCAAGTTGGCCTGGTGAAGTAGTGAGTTGGTTTCTTGTACTCTCCATCTCATATAGCCAGTTATGCTCAGCTCATCGGGGATTGTTCTGAACCAGGCGTCTAATCTTCTTTTAAAGATGTCCACCGCAACACCACTCATGTTACTTTGGTCTTTGAGCAGCTGATTAAACAGTTTTGGTCCTCTCACAACAAAACTATTTTCTTTCAGGGTTAAGGATGTTTCCTGTCTAGCCTTTAATTTGGGAACACGACAGTCTTCCTCCTTTTCTTTCCACCATTGTTTGGGGAGTTACAGGGTCAAAGTAAGATCAGGAACTAGTTTCTCCATTATTTTCCAAGTGTAAATAATGGTGTATCTCTCTCTTCTCCTTTCCAGTGAATATAGGTTTAATTCCAGTAACCTTTCCCAGTAATTTAGTTCTTTGCACCCATTGATCTTGACTGTGAAGCTTTTCTGAATCCCTTCTAGCTGTCGTGTCTTCTTTTTTATATGGGCATGTTAGGACCAAGCATTATTCCAATTTGGGTATGATCAGGGTTTTCAGTATAGGAATCATTATATTCCTATCCCTTCATTTAAAGGTTCTCAGTATCTGCCCAGTTATTCTCTTTGTTCTGTTCTGCTATCTTATTTTGTGTTTCAAATTTTGCATCATCTGTCATTACAACCCCGAAATCTTTTGCTTTAGAATTTCTCTGAATTTCCTGCCCATTTAGGGTATAATATTCCATGGATTTTAGGTCTTCCCTTTTTTCGTATAGTAACAGCTGAAATTTCTCAGTGTTAAACTTCATATTGTTGTCTTCCGTCCATTTGTAGATTCTGTTCATGTCAGTTTGTAGAGATCCTATATCTTCCAGGTTTCTTATTTTTCTACTGATCTTTGTGTCATCGGCAAAGGATGTCACTGTGCTGTCTCTGGTGACATCCCCATCTATGTCAGCATGATTATGAAGAGTAGTGGAGCTAATACTGTTCCTTGCGGTACTGAGCTGAGGACCTCTGACTCTGATGAAGATACTCCTTGTACTGTAATGACTTGCTGCCACTCACTAAGGAAATTATATATCTATTTTCCTACTTTACCTGTTATTCCCATATATTTCAGTTTATGTATTATAATTCCATGGTCACACTTGTCGAATGCTTTGGCAAATCTGTGTATATTACATCATAGTTTTCATTACTTTCAAGTGCATCAATAATGTTGTGTTCCATTAGTTGTGATAGGCATGAATCTGCCTGATTGAACCTCATGTTGGTTATCATTCAATTTTTCTGAGTTTCCAAAAAGTCATAGATTTTCTGTCTAACTATCCTTTCAAATGTTTCAGCGAGACAAGATGTAAGCGACACTGGCCTATAGTTTTTGGCCTCGGATCACTCTCTTCCTTTATATATTAGGACTGGGACTATGTTTGTGCTCTTCAGGATGCCTGGTATTTCTCCCATGTCTAGTGATCATCTCCATGTCCAATATAGGGGCTCAGCGATTTCATTCTTGCAGCTTTTGATCAGTGTGGCATTTCATTTATCCAGTCCTGCCACTGTGTGTGCTTTTAGTTTCCCTATAGCTTGTGTAATATCATCTGTCATAAAGTCGAAGTCCGTTATACTTTCCCCTTGTAGTTCTTCAAAGAACGCATTTCTATGGCATATCAGTTTGTCAGTTTTTGAGATACTGAAAAATGATTCGTACTGAGTTCTTAATATTTCAGATACTTCTGTTAGATCATCAGATAAAGGCACTGTCCTCGTTTTTCAAAGGTCCGATAGTCGCATGGTTTTTAGACTTCCTTTGTGCAGAATTACAGAAGTACTTTGAGTTGACCTTTTGTCATCGTCGTCATCTTTCTGTATGCTTTTCAATTAGTTCCTGTATGACACAATCGATACTCTGCAGTTTATCATTTAATATTTTTCTGATGTTGTTATTTTTAGTTACTTAATTTTGCAGTCACTTTTTCTCTTTTGGAAAAATGACCTCTTTTGTCTCTTGAACCTGCTTCTCTTTCCTCTTTGTTGTATTTTTGGGACACGTCTTTCCACAATTTCCAGCATCTTCTCCTCTAGGGTTGTTAGCATTTCTTCTTTTGTCTTGGCCTCAAAAATGGTTTTCCAATCTATTACTTCCATGCTAGATGCAACATCTTCCAAGTTTATAGCTTTGGAGTGAAAATTAAAAATTTCAAATTTGCTTCTTTCTGTTCAAGTTCTTTCATTTCCTGTTGCTTTTATATTGGTTATTTCAATGATGTGATCCGATATTATTATTAGATATTCTATATATATATATATATATATCGTAAAGAACGACGCTTGTATAGGAGATATTCCGCGCAAGACGAGAAAGAGAAAACAACAAATGAAAAAATGAAGTACCACCTGGGAATCGAACCCGGGATCTTCCGATTGCCGGTCAGACGCGATAACCACTACACCATGGACACCACTCTTCCAAATGCCGTAATTCCTCTACATACTCGCAGAAACCAATGCCCCAAGGGGGCACCTCCCGCTTGCCGTAACATTATATACATTCAACTGCAAAGAACACGCAGTATAAATAACGTAAAGAACGACGCTTGTATAGGAGATATTCCGCGCAAGACGAGAAAGAGAAAACAACAAATGAAAAAATGAAGTACCACCTGGGAATCGAACCGGGATCTTCCGATTGCCGGTCAGACGCGTCTGACCGGCAATCGGAAGATCCCGGGTTCGATTCCCAGGTGGTACTTCATTTTTTCATTTGTTGTTTTCTCTTTCTCGTCTTGCGCGGAATATCTCCTATACAAGCGTCGTTCTTTACGTTATTTATACTGCGTGTTCTTTGCAGTTGAATGTATATATATTATATATATATATATACACAGGGTGGGCCGTAAGTTTCCATACATAGGAAAAATAAACATTTTGTTATGGACAACCATTTTTATTTATATAATATGCTCTACATGGTTGCCATTGTTTTGAAACACATTTCAATACGTGTTCCCCACTGTTGATGAACACGCATTAGCACAGTTGACGTTATGCTTGTAATGGCGTTGGTGATACGTTCCTTTAGATGATTTATGTCTCGTATCTTTTCCTGATACACCATGGCCTTCAAGTGCCCCCAAAGATAGAAATCAAGGGGGGTGAGATCTGGGTATCTGGGAGGCCACTCCACAGGACCACGCCGACCAATCCAAGCATCCGGAAACTGCTGATCCAAATACCGACGCACGTGAAGACCATAATGAGGTGGAGCTCCATCTTGCTGGAAGTAAACTGGGAAGTTACCTTCCTCGTTTAGCAAGGATGGGAAAATCTCTTCTTGCAACATGTTAAGATACCTTTCGGCATTAAGATTTCCACTGACAAAAATTGGTCCCAATAATTCTGTCACCCCATATCCCGGCCCCACACCATCACTTTACCGGCACCTTGCATCTTCGTCGGACTCAGCCAGTTAGGGTTAGCATTACTCCAATAACGTATGTTTTGCCGATTAACCTCTCCATTGACGTAAAAATTTGCTTCATCAGTAAACAAGATCTTACGTCAAACGCATATTCTTAGGGTATCTGAAACATAAAAACAAACGTTTAATTTTTCCTATGTATGGAAACTTACGGCCCACCCTATATATATATATATATATATATATATATATATAATATATATATATATATATAAAATGTGGGTGGAACTAATGCCTCTCACTCAGTCGCCCATTAGGGTTGAATCTATTAAGATGAGTGGCGTTAAAGATCATGAAACGATCATAAGCACTACCCATAGGGTAGGAAGCCAAAGGTGTGGCTTGTATATATTATATATATATATATATATATATAATAATATATATATATATATAAAATGGCGTGTGGTGGGTACGTCTACAGGGTAAGCAGTATTGTGTGCAAGCACACGCACTATATGTACATATATAATTATAGTAGCTAGTGATAAACTTCAAACTGGCTAGTGGGTATGTACTGTAGACTCTTCTGAAAAATATGGTACTGCCTTTAATATCTTTAATAAGTGGCGCTTACCTAGCTTACCCTGAATGCATGCCACTATACAGGGTGTTTGAAAACTTTCTGTACAAATTGTAATGGGGGATAGGCAACACCAAGACAAACCCTTTTCGTCTATAAGTGTATGTCCGCTGACGTCACCATTCGGCGCGAGAGGGCGCCGCTGAAATTGGCTAAAAGGTGAAGTGGGCTAGACTCGCGCTTGCCGCTGGCATTCTTAAATCGGATGTAGTACGCGTAACATGGAGCGCTTCACGACTGCTGAGATGGCTGATATGCATATGGTGTATGAGGCTGCCAATGGAAACGGAAGAGCTGCTGAGAGGTTGTACCGACAGCGCTTCCCAAACAGACGTGTGCCAAACCACCAAACGTTTGCGCATTTGCATCGGCGACTGCGAGAAACTGGAACATTCCATGCAAACATGCATGACACTGGTCGGGAGAGAAACGTGCGCACTCCTGACATGGAAGAAGAAATCCTACGGCGATTTGAGTACAATCCAAGCGCAAGCACGCGAGGTGTTGCATGTATCCTCGGTGTGAACCACGACCTGGTTTGGAGAGTCTTGATGAGCATGCACCCGTGTAGCATGTGGATTTGCGTGCGCCCACACGTGAGAATTGTGCATGTTAAACACACCCTCACGTGTGAAACAGGCCTCATCTGAGAACAGCACATAAGCCGGAAAATTAGGCTGCACCACTGTCTGCTGCAGAAACCAGCGTGCGAATTCCACACGAAGAGGGTAATCCCGAGGTTATAATGCCTGGACTCTCTGACGATGAAACGGATGTAACTGCTGCTCGTGCAACACTCCAGACCAGGTCGTGGTTCACACCGAGGATACGTGCAACACCTCGCGTGCTTGCGCTTGGATTGTCCTCAAATCGCCGTAGGATTTCTTCTTCCATGTCAGGAGTGTGCACGTTTCTCTCCCGACCAGTGTCATGCATGTTTGCATGGAATGTTCCAGTTTCTCGCAGTCGCCGATGCAAATGCGCAAACGTTTGGTGGTTTGGCACACGTCTGTTTGGGAAGCGCTGTCGGTACAACCTCACAGCAGCTTTTCCGTTTCCATTGGCAGCCCCATACACCATATGCATGTCAGCCATCTCAGCAGTCGTGAAGCGCTCCATGTTACGCGTACTACGTCCGATTTAAGAATGCCCGCGGCAAGCGCGAGTCTAGCCCACTTCACCTTTTAGCCAATTGCAGCGGCGCCCTCTCGCGTCGAATGGTGACGTCAGCGGACATACACTTATAGACAAAAAGGGTTTGTCTTGGTGTTGCCTATCCCCCATTACAATTTGTACAGAAAGTTTTCAAACACCCTGTATATATATATATATATTAGTGATGGATCGAATAACCGCAACCGCAACCGCACTACAACCGCACAAAAATTCACAACCACAACCGTAACCGCAACCGCCATTCCATAAGTGCGGTTGCGGTTGTAAAAGCTTAGTTAATTTTAATTTTAGGTTAATTAGAAATATTTCTTTTTTTAAAAAGAAAATGATGGGTCTCCTTATGCGTGGAGCGGGAACGTTGTACGATGAGAGGCGTTGCCATTTGAAAGGTGAAAATGCAGCAAAAATATTATTCTTGAAATTCACACTGCCTGTCATTAAGTTTGACATCAGTTTTTCAAATGAATAATAATCCATAACTTTCCAATGGGTGGAGGCTGGGGAAAGTGGTAGGTGGGATGAACAGTGCGATGGGTCCTCGTCCCTCATCCTGGTAACACACTTAGTGCAAAATATGGTTTTAATTAATTTGACCTATTCTTTCATAATAGCTATATAAGTTTAGAATATACTTCATTTAAATAGTATTTATTTAGTAAATACCTTATGTTGAACACAAGTTTTGCAACACACAAATAGCGGTAGCGGTGTATTGCAAAACTTGTGTTCAACATAAGGTATTTACTAAATAAATACTATTTAGTATATATTATGTACCAAGTGTGGCTAAATCGCACTATAGTGGCTAAATCCAGTTAATAATTACGCATTTTTCCTAGTATATGATAACCGCAACCGCGGTTGGAAAAAATTCGACAACCGCAAACACAACCGCAACTGCGGTTGTGAAAAACCGACCACTCGATCCATCACTAATATATATATATATATATATATATATATATATATATATATATATATATAATTGGTCAACAGTGTGTCAACCAATCACCAACATTCTATAGAACAGGTATGAAGCACTTGAAACTGTTATTTTTGGGTGGGTGAGGGCAATTGCATTATACTATACTTTCAAACACTTTAATGCTTATAATATATATATGTATACTCAATTTTATACGTTAACAATATGAAGGAATTGTTAAAAGACTCACATCTACTAAATCGTCATCAAAAAGTAGCCAAAAGCGATGAGACTTGACAATGGAGAAATAATGCCCCCGGTTGATACCAGTGCCACAGTGGACAACCACAGAAGCTAAATCATAAAGTCTGTCGGAGTTCACTGCATCGTCACTCTGAGTGGGAATAAATCATCAGAGGAGGAGGAATGGGGAGAATAAAATAAAAAAAATTCACCGATCAAAAATTTTGTAGTTCTTTTTAAAATTAATATTTTTTTAATATGAAAAGTTTTACAACACATTTAACAAGGTGGTCAACGCATACATGGTAAGTAATATAACGAGTCTGAAGTTTGTTTTACTGTTTAAGAAATGACTAGCTAAAAGTTTATAATTCCAATAAAATCATAATGGCTAAACTACAAGGCATTAACTTCTTCAACTTTTATTAACCATGGTCAGGGTTTAGAACAGTGAACAAAATAGAAACTCTTTAGTACTGTACTGTATTGCATATTATATTACATTTGAAAAACATTAAGCCAGGCGGGTTTATCAAGGTTACTCCAAGTGGGTTCCACTCATCTTAGCATTCTTATTGAACTATCATGAACTCTGTTTAAATACAAGGCTATAACTTAGAATTATTAATTAAATTCCAGAGAAAACTTCCTGCATCTCTCGTCTACTCATTTTAAATATTGTATATCCATTTCAAATGTGTTCTATAATAAAGGTTTCAATAAGCAACAGTAAATTTCAACCCTACAAGTGTATTTCACTTTTTTTTATGCAGGAAGGAGAGGCTGAGGGCGAATGGCCACAAAAACGCCCCTCCCCCACCAATAGAGGAAGAAGAAGAGCCAAAATCAAGGTCCAAGGTTTTTGAGTTGCCTGGACACAATATGTGTGAAACATTGGAGGTCATAAACAGTGGGAAAGATGACTGGGGAAGGTTATTCCCGAGTTGATTGGTTGAGTAGATGAAAGACTGAAAATACGAGTAAAACCCTTGCGTTAGAGAGTCAGACAGAAAAGGAATGAAATGGTGTTGAAAGTCTGGTACTGCATGCTTTCCTTAAAGGAGGAGGCATGCAGTTAGAAAGTTCAGAAAGACAGTATCTGTTATAATAGCAATAATAAAGAGGGAGTGATGCAACATTGCAACAAAGAGGGATTGAAGATAGTCAGTAAAAGATGAGTAATTGATGAGATGAAAAGGCTTTGATTCCATGGAGTGACTGGTGAGAGGGGTGCTTCGTGAAACAGGAGAAGTGAAGAGTGAAATCATTGATATCACAGTGGATAGGACAGGAAGTGCAACTTATGAGATCAATGATAAATAAAAGGAAAAGAGTGGGTGACAGGACAGAGCCCTGAGGAACACAACTATTAATAGCTTTAGGAGAAGAACAGTGGCTATCTACAACCGCAGCTGTAAATCAGCCAGAAAGGAAATCAGAGATGAAGGCACAGATAGAAAGATCGAAACTGAAGGAGGGCAGTTTGGAAATTAGGGATTTGTGCCAGACTCTATCAAAAGCTTTTGATATGTCTAGGGAAATATCAAAGGTTTCACTGAAATTCTGAAAGGAGGATGACCAAGAAGATTGCCAGTAAAGTGTTCCTTGGGGAACCCATACTGACAATCTGGAAGAAGTAAACCAAGAGTAGACAATCTTCCTATTAAGGATAGATTCAAAAACTTTAAAAGGTAAGAAATTAAAGCAATTGGATGATGGTTGGAGGGTTGAGAGAGGTCAGCTTTCTTTGGGACAGGCTGAATAAAAGCAAACTTCCAGTAGGAAGAAAAAGTACCAGATGAAAGACAAAGAAGAAAAGTTTGCTTAGACAGGGTGTCAGCACAGCAGCACAGTTCTTGGGAACCACAGATGGGACACCATCAGAACCATTCGTTTTCCTAGATTTGAGCCCAGATAAGTCAGGAAAAATATCTTTGGAAGAGATTTTAATTTGAGATATAATTAAGTCAGATGGAGGAACAGCACTGGAATCATCCAGGGTTGAGTTGGAGGCAGAAGTTTGAGTGAAGAGTTCAGCTTTATCAGGAGAAGAGATGGCAACTGGCCCATCAGAATGGAAAAGAGGCAGGAAACAAGTACTAAAGTTGTTGGAGAAGTTCTTGGCTAGGTGCCAGAAAGAGGAAGAACTTAGGAATAATTAGAATTGGGTAGGTTTTCACATTTTTGTCGAGTCGAAGAACAGATTTTGCATGATTCAGGGCAGAAATATAAACTAAATGAGAGTTAGCACAGCACACTCGGAGCCCAGCCATGGAAGCAGTAATCATTCCATGGGAAATCAGGGAAGTAATGCCTTTGGGCCTCCCAATCAGCAGCGTCAAAGTGCCAAAGGTATCTCCTCTTGGGAGGATCCAAAGTCCAAAGTGGAGCAATAGGACAGGAAACAGATATAAGATTGTGGTCCAAGCCCAATGGAGGAAAATGTTTCACAGAGGAAGGAGGATGATGAGTGGTGAGAAATATATCCAGAATATTGTGCCTATCTCCAAGGTAATTGGAGATATGAACAGGATGCTCTGCTCTAGGTAATTCAGGATAGAGAAGTTGTAAGCTAATTCACTAGGGATGTCAGTGAAATGGGGAGAAAATCAAAGGTGGTGGTGAATGTTCAAATCCCCTAAAATAGAGATTTCAGCAAAAGGAGAGTGGGATAGAATGTATTCCAATTTGGAAGCTAGGTAGTCAAAGAGTTTTGGATGGTTGGTAGAATTAGAAGAAAGGCAGACATCACAGATGTTTGACAGAGTTTGAGATTGGCATGTAAGCTGTAGGCAGAAGATGCAGAATTTGGTGGATTCCAGTTTGGGAATACAAGAGGAAGTTAGGTGACCTAAGGCAAGGTTCTGATTAATCAGTTAATAATTAATTAATACAAAAATATATTTAGAAAATGATGGGAAATGATTAATTTTCCTCATAATTTCAGCATCATTTGAATTTGGCACCTTTATGCATGTATAAATTGTCTAATCTGCCCAAGCCTGATTTCTTGAACTGAAGTACCCAGTAAACAATGTTTGAGCAAAATGTTTTCTTCAGTCTTATCTCACACAACAGAAACAATTAAGCTCTTACTTACTTTTCAGAAGTGTTTAATTTTTAATCATTTTTAATAAGTTAATCATTGTTTAATTAGAAAATTTCATCACTCATCAATTTTTCCTAAAAATGATTAATTAACCATGCCCTAGTTTGGTCATTCTGTACATAATACGCAACATCCACCTCTGGAATGAAATTAAGTATAGAGAAAGTAGTAGGGTACAAAAAATGGGATTAAAAATTTTGAGCAAAGGCCACGAATGTTGCACAAGTTCATGAACAGTGAGTCAGACAGAGGGCCAGAACATCTTGAATGGGCAGTAAGAGAACCAGCTCCACTGCCTGGGTCTGCGTACCAGTATCGGCAGCGAAGGAGCCAGGAATGGGGACATTTATGGTTGCCTCCCCATGGGACTCCAAGGCTCTTGTGGTCAGTGCCATTTTTGTTTTTTTAATTTTGAAAAGATTGTGTAGTGTGTAAGATGCATGCATGTGTAGTGAGGAATAGTGGGAGAAAAGGGTGTTTGAGAGCATGCTGGACTGCTCACAGTGTAGATGAGCCACAGAAAAAGATCAGCTAAGGAAGACAGTGACAGGAGAAACTCCCCCTCATAGTAGTAGTAGTTCCCTGATTGATTGGTGTCTACAATCTTCTCTTACACACAGACATACACACACGAAAGGACAAATTGATGATAAAGTGATCCAGTATATGGCGTGTGGAGCTATTCATATATTTATAATGTAAATTTTTAAAGAATCTCGTTAAAAAATATCTAAAGGCCGAGTTGCCAACATGGATATATGGAAAATCAGGAAATCAAGGGTGTATTTCTTTGTTATGAAACCTAACTCAAATAGATTATGTGAGAATGCAGTCAATTTAGTGTTGATATTTTTAATGATGATTCCTCAAATTAGTGGCAAAGTTACTTGTTTTAGTGCATCAAATTATTCCCAAAATAAAACATGGATATATCATATGCATACACAGACTGAAGATGGGTATGTATGGCGCTAGTAAACTGCTTTTCTAAAGGTTTATTTTGAATAAAATTAAAATAAATATTTTAAGATATTGGAATTTATCTTGAAAAAATGGGAACACAGAATTTGATAGCAAAAATCAGGAAAATTCAGAGAAAATGGAATAGTTGGTATGTATATAAAGGGTTCACTGCTTCATAGAAAAATGTATTCCCAAAGCACAAGTGGAGTCAATCCAGCAACTTCACTACTTTCGAATATTTGAAAAGCATTGCATATGGTATACTTCCCATCAAACAAACATTACGTACAAAACATCTAAATTCTTAAAGTAAGCAACCTTTCAAATGTTCTGCGCGATGATTTCTCATTTCACAAAAGTCAAGCTTGTCGCCCCTCCTCTCAAAAGGATATAAATAATTTGATATAAACATTTTACTTATTTTATTCCTAAAAAAAAATTTAAAAATATTCAGAAAAAGAATAAATACAATTTGCATAAAGTGGCAAAATCCATGGTTTTGGTTCAGTGTTGAGATATTTCACTCAGGAAAATGAAAGTGGGAGTAGCGATGTTTCGTTTGACTCACTGGAGCATTCTCAAGCTTTATTTAATAAAGCTTAAGAATGCTCCAGTGATTGGAGCGAAACGTCGCTACTCCCACTTTCATTTTCCTACGTGAAATATCTCAATTTGCATAAAGTTTTACATCTTTAAAGAAATGGCTTTTTTCTTATACAATTTAGATATCTGATATGCCATTAGGAAACATTAATACAATGTGCATTGAATGACTGCATTTAAGAGTATTGTCAGTATACAGACCAAAGATATGAGAACATGACTGAAATGACAAATGAGAGTGTTACTTACAGTGTCAAAAACTCTCAATTCGAGAGGAAAGACAACGCGATGAGAAAGTTTCAAAGGACGGTTGTACTGGCCAAGGTATTGAAACCTCTTCAAATGCAGAACCAAAATGGTGGGAAGCTTCTTCACTCTCGTTCTTTTCTGATGATGAAGAAAATGAAAAAAAATGAAGTTAATATTTATGAGTACAAAATTTACTCTTGATCTTGAATTAAATGAAATCCTGAATACAGACAAAACTTAAACTTCTTCACAAATCAATATTTTACTTGGAAATACCCATTTAACTAGAAAGTAGTTAACAATAGCAAGGTGACAGGGCTGAGCATAAGATTCCTATATTATAAATGTTTTCATCTAATATAAAAATCTGAATGGTAAGCCTATATTCATTGCCCGAACAAAGAAATTTTTTTATTAAAAAGGCACTCATTCAATGCAAATAAAAAAATGTGCATGAATGCCCTCTTACATTTTACTTTCTGGCACTACAACAGTGAAGAACAAATTTCAATTAAAAATAATTTTCAGTCATGTAAACTGCATTATCTTTAATATACTTAAATATACCTTACTATTTAATATACTATTCTTAGGAAATTTTACAATGATGACAATGACACCACAAAACTTAAAAACTAGTTCATCTCTACCATTAGTACTCAGAGAAAGGAAATAAAAGAATAAGCTCAAAGAGGAAATACAATGCCAGTTGAAATACTGTGAAAATCACATTATATAAAAATCTTTGACATTTATTTCTGTCATGGTTCTGTACTTAAAACTAAACTTCACCTGGTGTTCTTGAAGGGAAGAACAATTTTCACACTGAACTTTGTTCTCGGCACTTATAGTCTCAGTGGAGAAATAGCACCGAAGGCAGTGGGTAATGCTTGTGTTTTGATGCACTTCAACTGATAAGTTATTCAATACTTCATCTGTGCTACGGACCTTTGGAATTAAATGCAAGACCATCATACAGTGCATCACAAACTGGTTATTCTTATTGCACGTACATATACGATAAGACAAATCTTTTACTTAAAAGTTAATTGGTTCGTTACGAATATAATGAACTTTATATTCTCTTAGATAAGGATGTGACAACTTACTGCTTCACAATTTAGACACTTCAGCTCCCGAGTAACGACAGCTTGGAATATTTCATGAACCCAAGTCGTCTCTTGCTGTTGCTGTTGATTGCCATTTCCTTCTTCATTTGGATTCCCACTTCCATTCTGCTGATAGTCTTCCCCATGAGGAATGTGTGGCACATTATTCTGGTTCCTCATCCTCCCAGCTTGTTGTTTTTCTATGTTGAAAATAGGTAGTCAAGATTATTTTAACTTGCCTATACGCTATGAAACTACAAAACACAGAAAAAAGCCTTTTGAACATCTAATAAGCAAAAATAGCTCTCATCTTCTAGCTATTAAGTAGGTAGTCATCCTTTCTAGTTTAGGCAACTTACCTAATATTGTCTCATTGATACTGTCTATCAATTGCACAAAAAATTCGTGGGCATCGTGTTGCATATAGTTATCAAACTTAACTGCAAGTAAATTAAATCATTGTGTAAATAAATATACAAATACAAGACTAATGTCAATTTTAAAAAAGGATACCTACCTAAACACTATCATCTGATGTGACAGTACCATACTTTCCATATTATTCCCTTACTCATGGGTGGATACATGGGGGAGCTTGAGCTATCCCAATAATTTTCAGATGGTTGTAAATAAAACACCATAAACAGAGAAACAAGCACAAGTTAATTGAAACTGAAAACAATATATTCAAAAGCAATATCTACAAGCATATGAAAATATAAGGAATATATAAAGACTGGAGATCAAATTGGTGGTAATTGCAAACAAATATGTTTACTGGTAACTGTTGTAGTTTAGGCAGATGAGAGCAACAGCTTCCCAGCTTGGTGTTAAGTACATTGAGGAGCTCAGTTATGTACAGCTCTACAGAAGCTAAGGCTAATAAAGACTCTAAGATCCACTCTAAGGTTAGCCCGAGAGAAGGAAGAGAGCAGTGTGTTAAAAGAAGATAATAAGGGTTAAGCAAGTAGCAAAACCTATCATTTGTGGGTTAACATTCATTCAGAAAAAGGGAGGGAAAGACTCACCATCATCATCCACCAGCCACTGCCAACAAGTCAGAAAAATAGTCAAAGAGAATAGGAAAGGGGTGAAAGATGAAAAGAAGTAAAATAAGAATGCTTACAAACCATGCAAACACAGTCTTAACTCAAACACAGTCATACCATGCAAACTACAGACATGCAAGTAGAGAGAGGATAAGGAAAAAAAAAGTATAAAGAGTATAACAAAAACTGGGTTAGTTTACGCTACGAGCTACATCTAAGTTCATGTTAGTCTTTTTTTTTTTTAGTAATTTTATTGCTGGTATATCACACGCTGGCATGTCACAAGCTGGCATTAATTGTCAACAGACTCATCCTCAACCACCACCCCCAGAGCTCCTGTTGCTAATTGTTTTATTATTTTAAACATTAATATTTTAAAAATGCCTGCTAAACAGTTCTTAAACATATTAACGCTGGTAGAGTTCACAATGGATGCGGGAAGATTATCCCATTTATCAATTACTTTAAATGTAAAAAAGTTTTTAGCGATGTTAGTAATGAAACCTTTGCCATGCAACTTAAATCCATTATTACGAGTATTGCTATTATCGAAAGTGAACAGTTTGTCAAAATTTACGTTATCGATTTTATTAATGATTTTGAAAACTTCAATAAGCTACTCCCTTAATCTCCTAGTTTCGAGTGAATGTAAGTCTAATTCTTTAATCCTATCTTTGTAAGATTTTTTGTGCAATGATGGAATTAGTTTTGTGGCATGACACTGAACCCTTTCCAACCTATCAATATCCTCATGCAAATATGGGCACCAAAACTGAATGGCATATTCTAAATGAGGCCTGACTAGGGACTTGTAAAGGGGCAATATAATATTCTTCAATTTAAATTCGAAATTACTCACTATGAAACCTAACATCCTATTTAGCTTTTGCACAAGACTCCAGGCACTGGTCCCTAACTTTTAAATCCTTAGATACACATACACCTAAATCTACAGTACTTCCTCATCAACACTCGCTAACTGTCTGTTGTCCATCGTGTACATGTAATTATTGTTACGAGAACCTATATGCAAAACTTTACATTTGTCTATGTTAAATTGCATCTGCCACTTATCCATCCACTCCATAATCCTATTTACATTGTCTTGGAGCCTATTTCTATCATCCATGTTAACAACTTTACGGCCAATTTTAGTATCATCTGCAAATTTTGACATGTTACTGGTCAAGCCTACATCTATGTCATTAATGTAGATTACGAATAGCAATGGGCCTAACACTGAACCCTGTGGGACACCGCTACCTACACCCAACCACCCTGATTCAATGGCATTAACAATGACCCTCTGTTTTCTAGCACGAAGCCATTCCTCTAACCAGTTAGCTACCTGACCACGTATACCATGCACTTTAACCAGGGCTGGATTAAGCATCGTTAGGGCTGGGGGGAATGAATATTTTTGGGCCAGTGTCACTAGAAAAACACTAAAAAAAACAATTCTTTACCTGATACATCAAACATGAGTGATGTGATCAGCTGACTGGGATCGATCAACAGAAAATGAAACAAAAACAAAGATGTGATTACAGAAAATGTATACTTTGTTCACATAAATGGGATACTAAACTAGGTTTTATAGGAGCAGAATCTAGGATTTTTTTTTCTTCCTCACGGTTGACCAAATATTTCAGCGGTGGATTATAGCATTTACAGAGTTTCTTGGGGCCAGTCAGCATCTGGTGCTGGGGGAAAATGCCCCCTTTGTCCCCATTATAATCCGCTACTGACTTTAACCTTCGCAATTAATCTTCTATGCGGAATTGTATCGAATGCTTTTTTAAAGTCTAAATAAATAATGTCAGCCAATGTACGCCTATCGTATTCCTGCACTATTTCATTTTAAAACTCTAACAAATTAGTTAAACAAGATCTATGGCATCGAAACCCATGCTGACCACTATTAATCAAATCACAACTTTCTAAGTGATTGACAATACAGTGTGGTTGCCTTTTTTAAAAATGGGTGTAACGTTAGCTAATTTGAAGTCTTCAGGAATAATCCCCACTTCCATTGACTTATTAACATTTTTTGTTAAGGAGCCTACTATAACGTCTTTCAAATGTCTAGGATAAAGTGCGTCAGGGCCTGGAGCCTTGCTAACTTTTAGCTTATCGATATAATGCACACACTCACACTTGTAAACAGTTATTTCATTCAAAATATTCTCACTACTAAATGGAACAATATCGTCAATGTCAGGGACATTATTTACATCATCTTCTACGGTAAAAACAGTTGCAAAAAGTTTTTAAAAATACTTGCCATCACCTGAGCATCGGAAGCCTAAGTGCCATTAGCATCTACTAGAGGGCCTATGTTATCTTTTATCGGCTTATGATTATTGACATAGTCAAACAACGTTTTTGGATTATGTTTACTATCCACAGCTATAAGTATCTCTAAATTACACTTAGCATTGCTAACATCTTTTAACCTGACGTCTAAGCTCGATATATCTATTTAAGTTAGTTACCGTGCCATTGTGCTGATAAATCGATATGCTCTGTAATGCTCGTTTATGCACTCACCTATTTCCCTAGTCCACCACTTGGGCCTACAATGATTTCTAGTGCACTTGAGCCTATGAGGAATAAACTCCCTTTCGATACTGAATTATTCATAAAACTTTCTTTAAACGCCTCCTAATGAAAACTTGCATCATTACCCATAAATAAATTATCCCAGTCCACTACTCTCATCCTGTCCGCAAAACTATCAAAATTAGCCCTACAAAAATCGGGGACTTCTATTACATTACTATCCTCACTGTTTTCTATCAATGGCTTAAACCTAATAATTTGGTGATCGTTACATCCCAAACTCTCACCTACTTCTAAACCTTCGACTATATTATCGTTGTTTGTCATCACCACGTCTAAGATATTGTTACCACGCATTGGTTCGGTAACCATCTGTCATAAAAAATTATCTTCCATGAACTCAGTCTCAAACCCTCATCTTTACCAGTAAAAGTCTCGTAATTAACATTATGGCAGTTAAAGTCTCTGACAACTATACTATCCCGATTATTAATAAAATTACTAAAAAGTGTGTAAAATCTAGTATCGATATCGAGGGGTTGAACGGGAGGTCTATAAACAACAAAATTAAAGCTAATACTACATGCCCTAACTTCAACACATATCGCATTAATTGCTGCCAAAAAATCTATCTTAACCTTGATAGCCTTAAGGGAATTATGAATGTACAGCAAAACGCTGCCACCGATCCTATGTAACCTATCATTAGTAAAAAGTTTAAAACCTGCTATATCAAGTTCCACCGACAAGTCCTGAGTCATGGTATTTAACCATGTTTCAGTTATAGCAACTATATCGTAGTTCCCGGAATAAATTATTGCCTTAAATTCATTCAATTTATTCCTAATACTACTTACGTTACAATAAAAGACGTTTAAATTATTTTTTACCATGGATCAACGTTTTAAACTATTTTTCACATCAGGTTGGTGTCTCCCAGACTCACAATGTTTAAAGAAGGCTTCGACCTATACAGGTTTCGAACATTCTCATTGATTAACCTACCTAGCCGAGCATTCCCTATTTCATTGAAATGCACCCCCATCTTTTATAAAAAGGCTAGGATCACTAAATTCTGACCACAGCTTTACGAAGGGTACATTTTCCTCAGCATAAATCTCAGTAAATATTTGATTTGATAAATATGCAGTTTCATGGCTCCACAAATACCAATACTTTAGTCATAAAAACCATAAATATATATATATTTGGAGACTGTCTGAAGACCATGGCATCGGTAAAGTTTTTGTAAAACCCTGTAAAGTATTTTTTATTAATATTTTTAATGACTACTACTTTGTGCCATTCTGCTGCATGATTGCCTATAAAATGTAGCAGAGGTGGAAATGCATCAATTTGGAGTGTAACATTGATGATGGTGGATGTGTGCATTGGATGTTCCATCAGTGAGCTTAAACTAGTTACAGAGGATTGTGTTAAATTTAGCCAAAGTAGCAGAAAAAAAAAAATCAAGAATTATCACCAAATAATGCAGAAAAAAACAATTATCACCAATTAAATAACTAAGGTCAATTGAAGGCCCAGTTAGGTCAACTGTATGACCTTGATGATAGGTTAGATTAAGTCGTGATATTTTCGTTAGTTAACAAAAATATCATGACTTAATCTAACCTATCATCAAGGGCATACAGTTAACCTAACCAGCCATTCAATTGACCTAACTGGACATTCAATTAACCTGAGTTATTTAATTGGTGATAATTATTGTCTTTTCTGCATTATTTGGTGATAATTCTTGATTTTTTTCTGCTACTTTTACAGATCGCCAAAGTCACGGAATACAAAACATTCATCTGTAACTTAAACAATAGTGTTTTGTATTCCTCCATGACTGTGGGTTAAAAATTTAGATGGAGCCATGAAACTGCATCTTTACCTTCGATTTTACTCCCAGTCTGGTTTTATAACGAGAGCAAACTTTTCTGGTTAATTTTGAGGTGCTTTGCACGAATCTGCCATTGGTTTCCTGTGCAAATGCATAGTTTTAGAGATATCATAACAAACATATAGGATATGTTCATGTTATGAGATTTCGTAAACAACAGATTACCGTGCAGGAAATGTGCAAAATATCTCAAAATTAACCAGAAAAGTTTGCTCTCATCATTTTCATTTAAACTAACAAAAATATCATGACTTAACCTAACCAGGCATTCAGTTGGGTAATTGTCGTAAATGACATGGCCTGAAGTTGAAATAAAAAATATATTTTTATACTGTATTTTTGTGTGCTCTGTTCAAATATAACCTTCATTTCTTGTGCAAATGAACAGAAATACGTGTTTGGGCCATGCAATGACAACTTTATTTCTGTTCATTTGCAAAAGAAATGAAGGTCAAATTTGAACAAAGCACACCATTTACGAGATCTCGTAAATGATGCATTACCACAGGAAATGTGCAAAACACCTCAAAATTAACCAGAAAAGTTTGCTCTCATCATTTTCATTTAAACTAACAAAAATCTCATGACTTAACCTAACCAATCATCAAGGGCATACAGTTGACCTAATTGGGCATTCAATTAACCTAACAGGTTAATATTGGTTATTTCACCTAAATATCTTCTGATCTTTTCATATTAGGCACTCACTGTCACATTTCGGGCCAGTTAAGGATGAGAGAACAACACTGTAATTGATAAAAACATCCAATGCTTTGTCTTCATCTAGGGCACATGATGAATCAAGTTCACAAAGTCAAAATCACACGAATGGCACGTCATAATTCTATCACAACCACCACCAAACTGGAAAAATTGCCAGAACAGAACACAACAAACTAATTAAGTCACAGAGTAGTGAAAAAAATAGCTGAATCAGGAAAAATATTTTATGAAAAAAGTACATTACAGGAATACCCCGCTTTACGATGCTTCGTTTTACGAAACCCCGGGTTTACGAAATTGTATTTGCGCTAAATAAAAAATTAAATGAAGAAATATAAAAGACAAAAATGAAATGCGTACGTCGCGCATACCACAATCTAATATTCTGCATTACAGCAGTGCTTAGTTAGCTCGATTTTAAGACAAAAATAATATGCTTACGTCGCGCATACCATACTGTACTGTACTCTATTACGTATTCTGCATTACAGCGGTGCCAAGTTAGCTCGCTTTTAGCTCACTTTGCACTGTGGCAACGCAGCTGTTGTCAGTTTATATGTGCGCTTTGACAAGAGAGTTTGTGCTTTATTCACTCTCGCGCACGCTAAGTGTTTCACTGATATTCTTTTCGTACATTGCAATTACAGTACCCATCATCAATTATGCCAAAACGAAAGAGTGATAGTAAAGACTGTGACGTTAATCAGAAGAAACGAATCCAAAAGCATGTCTACTGACGCATCTATTAATGAAAACTAAATTTGCATATGTAATGTTTTGTACTATTTCTTTGTTCATTGCTTACATTTTTATTGTATTTCTTTGTTCATTACTTTCGTTTGTATTATTTCTTTGTTCATTGCTTTCATTTCTATGTTAATAAACATTTTTTTCTGCAAAATTTGCTGTTTTATAACCTTTTTTTTCCAATTTTTTAAGAAAAAAACGTAACCCAAAATATAGCATTATATGTATGGGAAATAATGCTCTGCTTTACGAACACCTGCTTTACGAACGGGCGCTAGGAACGGAATAATTCATAAAGTGGGGTATTCCTGTATAGCCAAAACAGGAAATACATTTTATTAAAAAAAGTACATTTGAACAAATTTGCACAAGATACATATTTTTTTAGTTGGTTTTTAATGGCAATTCAATATATAGTACTTGTTCAACTGCTTGTGACTGGGAGTAAAATCGAATATTAACCCAAATCTCTTCTTGTTTAGTATTCAAAAATATTGTTTTTGACGTAATCCTAAGACCCAAACCGTGCCTAGGGGTAATACTTAGAACTGAAGACCAATCTGACCTTCTCTTCAGGGACCTAATTAACCCCCAATATCTCTCCAAAAGGTCAGGCATTCTCGTATCAGGCCTATACGAGTTGTTGCCCCCCCCCCCTACCATCACCACCAACATCGAGTTATGGGAGGCAATCCTATCTACTTCGTCTCTAATTCTGTCAACCCTGGCCCCTGGTAGACAGACCCCCCTCCTCTTCATTGCATTCCATTCAACAAACTTTTTATCCATATGGCGCACTAAAGAGTCCCCAATTAAAAGTTTCCCCCTCATTCACATCTCTATCCAACTGGGTGAAAGGGTTCGAAACCTTGATAGGGAGGGGGGGGGATTCCTATCTCCTAATGTACGTGGCCTAGCTCGACCTTTAACTTCTCTAAATCCCTCCCCATCTACTGATCTCGGACCAACCTTAACCCCTTTCCTCAACTCTGTCTAACCTTCCTGATAAGCTACCTATACTAGAAACTAGGTTCCTCACCTCACCCTTCAAATTACTGATGTCTTCAACATTAGTATAGGTTCGGCCTTCGTCAACTGTAACCCTACCCCTGCCCTCATCAAGCGTTGCAAGTCTTTCAGTCACCTCGTGTACACTACATTTATATCAACTATCTCTTCCCTTAAATCACAAAAGAAACAAATCGATCTGAGATCGGTAATCACCATAGAACCGCCATTGTAATCCTTAAAATCCATATACCACCGATTAACCCAACACTTAACATATGACGCTTTTTGTGATGGCATCACGCAAGTTAAATTAGTTAACATTTATAACTGTCACAAGTTTAAGTTAAATTAAGCCGGCATGCTATGAAAACTTCTAAATCGCTAACAACCACTAATATTCAGTTACTTAACTATAATAATGTGAATATACACACAAATATATAAAATTCAGAGCTTTCCAAAAGTAAGTTTATCAGCAATATCCAAAAGTAGAAACAATATCAGAGAGCCCAGGGAATGCATCCACTCAGACAGGAGTCTGGCTGACGAATGTTATGGTCTAGTTTGGTTTATTTTACCCAACTCAACTCCAGCTGAAAGATTTATTACATATACAATATGGTGGTCCAAGAAATAAAAATTTTATTTTTGTGCTTCCTCAAGGCTGCCCTTGTTTGAAATCATAAAAGGATAATTGCTACAAAAAATAAGCTCATTCCAACTATATTTAGAGGTTGCTACAAAAATGAATAATTTTCTCTTAAATGAAAAAATAAAATTTGACAAAAGAACATGCAAATGGCTTTTAATTCTGTAAAGACGCTTTAGGCGGGGTAGGAAACGTTCATCAATGGGTCTCAACAATGCGGAGAAGGAATTGTTTTTGCTGCTTATCTTTGATAAGCGTTGTATTGTACCATTGAATAAAAGCAATTGCTCTCTCTGCAGTCATTGACAACCTTCATCTTCAATGCTCTTCCTTTCAACAACTCGTAGTTGTCATTACTGTACTTGGCCAATCACTTGATGGTTTCGAAAGAAACTCTTGAGCAATCTTCCTTCCATTTTTATCCAGTACATTGAAGAGTTGAGCCATCTTCTTGCTAACATAAGTTTCCAGTGGGTTTGCTGTTTTGAACACCTTTGAATCAAGGTGCTTCAGACCTTTTGCTTTTGCAGGACGAGATAATTTTTTAATCATATTTTCTTTTACTTTGCTGTCCAACCCATCATCAAAAAGTGACAGTCCAATCAGCTCTTCAGAGAAGTACCAGACACAACTCTGAAATGCCTCGAGTGCAATTTCAGCCAAAACTCTGGATAAATCTCCATAACTGTTAGAAAAGCTAGGTTGTTTCTAGGGGCCCTCACTGCCAAGGGTGCTTCATGCCAATATTTACTACAAACAAGTGCCATAAAAAGAGAAAAATCTTTCAGACCCTTTTTTTCCATGAGCAGTAAGTTTCATTTGCTCCTGGAAGAGAAAGATCTTCAAAGCATAGGTAGCTTTTGCCATCCAGCAAGCCTGATGAAGAGCTCCTAGAGCTCTTATGATGTACTTCTTAGGCAAATTTCTCAGGAAAGTTAGAGAAAGATGAAGGAATTCATTGTAGTCATCTCTTGAGCTGCTGCTGTTCTGAAGAGCACCGGAGAGGTACTGTATCATCTCTTGACAAAGTTCCCTTCAAAAAGTATGAGTGCATATGCAACTGCAATGTTGATCAAATGTTGCAAGGTGCCCACTGCCCCATCCAAGGGTGCCAAAAAAAAAGAAAGGGGGAATTCCCCCAGCAAGATGGTGGAGTCCACCTAACCTGAGAGACTTTGTGGAAGAAAGTGCGACAACCTCACCCCCCAAAGGGGTATACCTAACCTTAGAGAGGAAGAGAACAACTTTTCACCTGGACATCCAGGTGCGTAATGAGAGTTCATGGTAACATTACCGGGCTTCAAAGTGTTTTTCAGCCAGTTGGCAGAGAAGAGAGAGTTACAAGGAAAAGAAGTACCTCAAAAGGCCTTGCAGCCCATACCAAGGAGGTACCAATGGCAACAGGTGCCATGGAAAAATTCATACACCCTCAAATAGTGTGCAAGATTTGTCCTAAACTTTTCTTGAACTGATCCACAGAAAAACTGTTCACAACTTCTGAAGGTAACCTGTTCCAAGTATCACAGATCTTATAGGTAAAGTAATTCCCACAAACACTAGTCCAAAACTGTTTCAAATCCAACTTCCAACCATTGTTGCGAGTTGGGTTATCATTTAAACTAAACATGCTTCTAAAATCGACAATGTTGAACCCACATAAGAGCTTGAAAACCTCAATCAGTTGACCGCGCAGCCTCCGAGTTTCCAGCGAAAACAAGTTCAGAGGGCATAACCATTGATTGTAGCCCATATGCCTAATGGAAGGGATTAACTTTGTGGCCCTCGCCTGCACTCGCTCCAGCCTCTCAATATCTTTCCTGAGGGTGGGCGACCAGAACTGCATTGCATACTCCGTGTGTGGCTGAACCAGGGAATTGTACAGAGAGAGCACAATCTCCTTGTCCTGAAACTGAAATTGCCTCCTGATATAACCCAACAGCTTCTGGGCTTTCTTTGTCACCTCTATGCACTGTTTCGTAAACTTAAGGTCGCTGCTAATTAGCACACCCAAGTCCTTTTCCAAATCAGTCGCCTCGATATTACTCCCTAACATCGAGTAGTCCGACTTGGGATTGGCGTAGTCAATGTGCATCACCTTGCATTTACCCAAGTTAAACAGCATTTGCCATTTTTCGGACCATTCTCCTATCCTACCTAGGTCCGCACGCAGTTGCTTGATCGCCTCCAGTGTCGCAACATTGGCCCCAAGCTTGGTGTCATCAGCGAATTTGGCGATCCGACTGACGATGCCACCGTCAATATCATTTATGTAAATGATAAACAGCAGCAGCCCCAAAACGGAACCCTGAAGAACCCCACTAGTGACCGAGGCCCGACCCGAACTAGCCCCTTTAATTACACACCCCTCTGCCGCCTAATCCTCAGCCAGTTTTCAACCCACCTACCTACTTCCCCACCGATACCCAGCACGCGCACTTTCGCCATTGGCCGGCGGTGAGGTACCTTATCAAAGGCTTTCTGAAAGTTGAGATAAAGTATATCAATCACCCTACTCTTATCATACTCACTCAACATGACGTGGAAAAACTCTAGCAAGTTGGTGAGACACGACCTATGCCGTCTAAACCCATGTTGGGAGTCCCCAAGAAGCTTGTAGGAATCCAAATGGTCAACGATCCTATCCACTATTATCCCCTCTAATAATTTACCTACAACTGAAGTGAGACTAATGGGATGATAGTTCCCTGGACTTTCGTGATCCCCTTTCTTAAAGATAGGGGTCACATTTGCTTCCCTCCAGTCACAAGGCACCTGGCCCATCTCCAACGATTTGTTGAAGACTGTAGTCAGGTGGGGAGCCACCTGGTCGTGCACCTCCTGCAACACTCTGGGGAGAAACTGGTCTGGCCCAAGGGCTTTAAACACGCTCAGTTTGTCTATTCTATCGGCAACGTCTGTCGCAGTACATCGAACACTATCCAGGCCAGCACCTTCATGCCTCATGCCTGGCTCAGGGATGATGCGGGTGTCCTCCCTGGTGAACACTCCCGCAAAGTACTCATTAAGCACATTGCCGATGTCCGCAGAACGCCGCTTCGGTCCTTTAACGGACCTATCATGCTTCTAATGGGCTTTCTACTATTAGCATAACTGAAGAACTCCTTAGGGTTCCCCTTGCAGAGGCTCGCCACCCGTAGTTCTTCATTACGTTTCGCTAGCCTAACCTTCGCCTTCTCTTCCCTACACAGGCGGACATACGCTTCAGTGTTCTCATGGGAACGATTGGCCTTCGCCCTCCTATACGCTACTTTCCTATTTCAGATAGCTGAAGTGATGTCACGATTGAACCACTTAGGCTGCATTGAAGCAGGGGTGACCAGTTTTGAGGGTATGGCAGCAGACTGCAGCACCATAAACTCATCCTGGAATGCACTCCACACTAGCTCAAAATCGCCGCCGCCCTCTAACCCCATCCCACCTACACTATCCCTGAGGCTAACAAAGTCTGCCTGCCAGAGATCGAGCTTACTGCCTCTCGAGTTACTACGCTTCACCTGAGGGATGCACACACGGAACCTAATCAGACCGTGATCACTCCCACCCAACGATTCGTCAATGGTGAGGCCAGTAATGAGGTTGTCTTCGGTCATGAATACTATGTCTAGAACGCTTTCGCCTCGTGTAGGCTCGTTTACCCACTGAGTGAGGAAGTTCTCATCAGCAAAGTCAACTAGCCTCCTCCCTTCAGTATCAGCAGTCCTGTTTTCCCACTTTATGCCGTGACAGTTGAAGTCTCCTAAAACTACACACACCCTATCCCCTGGCAGGCTACTGAGTTCGGTGTACAGTGCTGTATCCCCCTCGAGGAGGAGATGAGGAGGTCTGTACACCAAGATTAACCTATAGCTCATCCCTCCCACGTTCAGATCGACGCCAAGCAGCTCCCATTCCGACCGGAACTGGCAGTCAACCGGACTCAACGTGTCTCTGACGTATATTAATACCCCACCCCCATCCCCACGGGTGCGGTCTTTGCAAAACATTCTATACCCGGGAATTTCGAACCCCCCAACGTAGTCCCTACGATCAGTATGAATCCAGGACTCGGTGATAGCAATGATATCCTGGTATTCTGATGCTAAGAGCGCCTGTAGCTCACAAAACTTGTTCCTAATTGACCTAGCATTAAAAAGCATTGCATGGAGGGAGCTTCCCCTATTCTGACCGCCCCCTAGCATGACCCGTTTCCCGAACAGCCAGGGCTGTCGGGAGTTGAAGAGTCCCTCACTAACGAGGGGGCAACTTCCACAGGAGCCTGAGCCCCCTCCAACATGGAAGGAGGGTCACCCACCTGTACCTGGACGCACCCTTCAGTTGAAGGTACATCCGCCACCGGCTCATCATCCCTCCCCAGTGGGGGCCCATCATCTCTCCCCGGACTCGACCTCACCATACGGTAAACGTGCCGGCCAAGCAGCATGCCTAGCACACCTTTACCCCTGACATTGAGGTGGACACCATCCCTCTGATACAGGTCCCACCTGCCCAAAAATGCGTCAAACGGGTCAACAAACCTCACGCCCAGTGGGACGCACAAGTCTTGCACCCTCTCATTGATGCCAATGACCTTACTGAGTGCGTGGTCACTGGCATTCATCCACGGTAAAATACCCATCAACATTCCCCTGTCTGTCTTAAGTTTCAGATCATCCGCAAGAGACATGAGCTCGGTGATGATCCCTTCTGTTGAACCTACCCTACCGCCTTTGAGGAACAAAGTCGTTGCCACCAGCATGGACAACAATCGCAGTCCTCCGACTAGCCACGCACACCTTATCTAATTCCTTCCTTATGTGCGCCATTCCCCGACCGGGTAAGCACCTTACCTTCCTCCTGTCTCGGTTTGCAGAAGCAAAGTACTTCTCCTGGCCCCTAATCTGCGAGTCCCCAATTAAAACGGTGTCTTCCTCCTTTGCGCACAGGAGACTAAAGTGGTTGGAGGTCCTGACAGGGGCAACTGGGGTCTCGGGCTTCGGCTTCGCAGCCTTCTTGCCCCGAGACCTTTTCGAAACCCGTCACCACCCACAAACTTGGCCGCACTTACACCACCCGACCCACCCCAACCAGCAGCTACATCCTTTCGCTTCTTTGGGTCATCAGTAGGCCCCTTCCCACCCTTCTCTATTGGCCCCTTCTTTACACCCTCCACCTTACGCCATGGTTCCATGCATTCCACGTGGGTCACTGGCGATTCCTGACACTGATTTAGAACCCTGGCCCCCGGTTTCACCTCTACCTTTCTCCGTGGTCCCGAGCTCTGTCCATTCCATCGCTGGACCCCCTTTCCACGGCAGCTATCCTATCCTGAATGAGCTCCGGGTTGGAGGGTGGCGCAGCCTCCTCAGTGACCACTGCACCTCCAACAGCCGATCTGGATGACTCGAGCCGCCGGACCCTCTCCTCCAGCTTCAAGTAAAACTGCATGTGTTCGCAAAAGCGGCACACGCTGGAGTGGTTGATCTTCTCGAAGCAAGCTTCTTTGAAGTTCGTCACCCACTGGTTCACTTCACACCTCGCACATTCAGCCTTCAATTTCTGCGGTCCAATCATTGTAACTTTTTTTTTTTTTTTTCGAATTCTGAATACTCTGAATAAGATAAAGCGTTCAGGCAATGAAAACTATCAAAAACGTTCTGACCAGTATATAAAGGGGGGGGGGGGGGGGGGGGGGGTGTTTGAATTCTTCCCTCGCGTAGATGCATCCACCTATTTGCAAGTGAGAGAGAGAGAGAGAGAGTGTGAGTGAGTGTTGTGTGTTGTGTTTTTTTAATAAATAATAAATCTTATTTCAACTTTCAGATTTTCTAAAGAACTATGCACTTATCATTTAAAGGCTGTCTCCTGCTTGCTCAGTGGCACATGTAGAGACTACTGTACACTTCTTCATTCCTTATTCTCTCCTTTGATACATCCACAGATATATTTGGTTCAATCATTTTCAAATAACTTTTCACTCTATCCTTTCATCTCTCTAGTGTAGATTTTCTTGTTTGTTCCTGTCACTCACTCTCTTCATATGGTTATACCACCACAGAATTAAATCTCAACTTATTAGTTACTCCAGTCTTTACACAACCCTTAATTTCAAAAGTCTATATTTCATATTACTGCTCTTCTATAAAGTGAATTGAATACATTCCATGGAAAGTACTATTTTTTAATTAAAAATATAAGATTGCCAAAAGAAAAAAATTCTAAACAGCCAAAGATCTTGTCAAAGTGTTTGCCTATCAACAACTTTGTTTTAAAATATTAAAAATATTAGAGAAGTATTGCTATTTTTATTACGGATATTGAATTTTTTTTCATCTGTGATAATGTGGAGATATGACCATTTCAGTGGAGCACCACACCATTTTTAAACAGTTTTCATGGATAAATCATTAATATTTTAAAAAAGATGAGATAACAATTGTTCTGTAAACTTGTTAATAATACCAATATCCATAAAATTATTCAGATCCACTGTAAGCTCAAAGCATTAAACAGATTAAAAAAATAATGAAGAGGTTTATTATATTTTATTTAATAGTTTCCAAATCTACAGCCAACATCTCATCATATAACATAGATCTTTGATCAAAAGGCCAATATTAAATTAAGCTGGATGTTTCGGCAATCTAACTAGCTGTCATCTTCAAGTCAATAATTATTAATAAAATATGTATCAAAGAATTTTTTAGATCTTATTATGGTTAAGTAACATAAATTAATGGTTAGAAATTTTGACAAAATTGGTGACAAAATTGGTGGTGTATAGTATTTAATGAAAGTAGGTAGAATGTAACCATTCTGGAAATTTGACAGGTGCCAATTTCATATTGAAATCCAATTATTCAACATTTTATTGAAAAAAATTTGCATTCCTAAAAATGGAAATTTTAATTTACTGAAATTTTTTTAAACATGACAATGTCATAGTTACATTACTGATGCAATTTCTGGGGCAGAATAGTTTCTCACTTTTGAAGCAACTCATCTGTCTTTCGAGAAGAAACAAGACTTAGGTTCTCTTCCAAACAAACTTTTGACTTAAAGATGGCAACTAAAATTAGTTTGAATGCCAAAATACTGCCAGTTTTCCAATTTATTATAATTTTGGCTGTTTTTTAGCATTTTAATTCATACCATACACATCTTGGATTGTTTAAACTAGAATTATGGGTAACATTCAGGAAACTCATTTCCTGACTATCTGACATTGAGCATGCCCCAAGGTTCACCTGAGCCTGAACAGGAGCAGGTCGGGTGACCAGCCCAACCCAGCCCAATGCCAGTAGCTGGGAACAAACTCAGAACTTCACTGCCTAAAGCCCAACATTCTAACAACTGAGCTATTGGGCACTGACTATAATTACAAAGCTCACAAATGAAAATTAAAGAATTTAATACTGTATAATTGAATAGGTTTCATAGACCTTTTTCTTCGTTAAATGAAGAAAAAGAAAAGTTGATCTGAACCTGGCAGTTGACTTACCTCAGACTATAACAAAGTTAGGATTCAACCCTCACTAGATTTTTCTGGCTTCTAATACAAGAAAATGTCAATACTGATGAACCAACATAGATAAAACAGCATATGTTGTGCGTAACACAAACTATACCTTGATTAAATATATAAATCAGAATGGTCCCAAAATCTGAGCTTAAAAATTTAACTGGCCAACGTACATAATCTTGACTTATAAAAACTATAATGGTAAATGTATGTAACATGGTTCACTTATAGAAAGTTTATGACAACAATGGAAAAGCTAACATATTTGCTGCAACCTTCAGTCAGCTCACAAAAACAATAACCTTGGCAATTATTATACTATTAATAATCTACTTCACAGAATATTTAGTTAAATAAATCAAAATATCACTATTTCGCAGATTTGGCAAGTGCCAAATTAAACTAGGAATAAACTCTCTGAAACAACTGCTCAACTATGCTAGCCACATTATTAATAATATATTTCTACTTTACTAAGCCCCTCACCCCTAGAGAAAATGTTCATTTATTAGCTTTCACTCAAGTTAGTCACTTATCTCAAAGTTCCATTTCTTAAACTACTTAAAGTAGATAAAATTTATGATTTAATCAAGTAGGTATCTTATTCACTTGAATGTATATTCCAAAACTGCAACAAAGCAATTACAACTTACCATTCTCCTTCCTAAAGCGAGCAATAAACTTTTTTGGTGCTATAGTCCCAACTTTCTTCTTCTGTGTAGCAATATTGTAAAATAAATCAGCCAAACATGCTAATAGTGTTTCTTTGGTGCGCTTATTCTTGGCTTTATACTCCAAAATCTTCTCTCGAAATGGCTTGCAGAAATAAAGTGCTTGTAGCACAGAATTTATATAACAGGTATTACCAAACTGTTGGAAATTTGTGCAATACATATATTAATAATAATAATAATAATAATAATAATAATTAATAATATCATCAATAAAGGAAGGTGTAGGCTAGAAACTACTAGCAATGTGGACATTTTTGAAAAGTACACTCATTAGGGAAATATTTTAGCATGTATTATTTGGCCAAAGATAGTAACAAAGTTCAGTTTCTATTTCTGAAGTACTATAAAAACTAACATATCTTTCACTCCTTCTATGATAGCTCATCTGAAGAACTAACTATTTTGTTTGTAAATCTATTAATTATACAGAGATACCTGATGAATGAGGGAGGGGGGAGGGGGGAGAGAAAATATAGTACCATGTTAGCTCAACATCATTGATAGGAAAGATACTAGAAAGAACTATGAATAGCTAGGTAGTACTAAAGTGCATTTGGATAATTTTAATCTTACTTCAAGTTCCCAAAATGAATTTAGATTAGAAAGGTCTTGATTGTCCAATCTCTTAGACTTTTTAGTTTGTAACTGATCAGGTAGCTAATGGACATGATGTAGATGTTATTTATTTGGATTTTAGTGAGGCATTTGACAAGATTCCACATAGGAGACTTCTGTATAAATTAAAGCTTATGAAATATTGGGGTCAGTCATATATTGGGGATAAGAATGGTCAGAAGACAAGAGAACAGAGTAATTTTAGAGTAAGTGAAAGTGAGGTACCACAAGGATTAGTGTCAAGTCAATTATTCTTTATTTTATATCTAAATGATTCAGAGAAGGAATTAGAAATTAGTAGAAAACCTAAATTTTTAGGTGATACAAGAGCAGTTGCCCTCAATTAAAGTTGTAGAAAACTTTTATAAACTACAAAAGAGATCTTGATAAATTAGTTGGCCAAGCTACTAAATGGCAGATGGAATTCAATATTTAAAACTGTGAAGTCCTCCATTTTGGCAGATATAATAGAAACTTCAGTTAAGAGATGCAAGGAAACTGGGTAGAGAATGTTAATCAGAAAAATAATCTTGACATTATAGTTAGTAGTGATTAAAAGTTTTCTTAGTAGTACTTAGAGGCAAGAAATAATACAAATAAAATGCAAGGTATCATGAAGAATGTTAGATACAAAAGTAAGGGTGTCATCTGTAAATTATCTTGCATGGAAAATTTGCCACAAACAATTTTTCCACTGAACAATTTGCCACCAGAAATAATTTCACCAGAAACTATACCACCAGACATTGTGCCTCCATGGAAACCTAACTGTGTAGCTGAAATTTGTCCAACATCAGGTTCAATAGGCAATATCTCAGTTCAGTTTGGTTAGATTTATAGGTTGCATATATTCTGAATGCTACATCAAAGTGATATATCAGGTCATCCCATAAGTAATATCATTTTTTATGATAGATTAAGTTTAAACTAGTCCTACTCAGTTTAAGCATAAATTTTCCGAAGGTTATATCTAAGAGGAGATCTATCGTGTTTCGCTACATACTTTACAGACCTTGACCAGTGAAGACGTGTGTTTTGCTTTATGTGAACCCCTCATAAACATGGCAGTATCAGAAGAGCATATCAGGCATATAATGCTTTACGAGTTCAAAAAAGGGAATAGTGCTACTGAAGCAACGCGAAACATTCAGGAAGTTTATGGCAATGATATTCTGCATGTGAGGAAATGTCAAACATGGTTTCAAAAGTTTAGGAATGGTGACTGCTGTTTGACAGATGCAGCATGCTCTGGACACCCTGCTGAGTTTGATGATGACCTGCTGTTAGCCGCACTTGAAGAAGACTGTTCAACAGCTGTTGAAGAATTGGCCCACAAACTCAATTCATCCCCGTCCACCATCCAGCAACATTTGCAACAACTCAGGAAAGTGCCTAAGTTAGGAAAATGGGTGCCACATGAATTGTCAGTTGACAATCTGAGGGTGTGGGTAAACATAAGCACAGCTCTTCATTCCTGTGAACTCCAAGATCCATTTTTGCACCGTTTAGTGACTGGTGATGAAAAGTGGACACTGTACCAGAATGTTAAGCGCCGTCAACAGTGGGTTTGTGCCGGAGAACCAGCGACACCACAGCCAAAACCAAATCTTCACCCTCGGAAGTGTGTTGCTTAGTGTTGGTGGGATAAAGGTGGTGTAATACACTTTGAAACCTTACCACACAACCAAACAATCACCGCTCAAGTCTACTGTCAACAACTGGATTGATTGAACACTGCACTAAAAGAAAGAGAGACCACCTTTGGTTAATCGGAAAGGAATCGTGTTCCACCACAACAACGCACGTCCTCATACCACTCGGATCACTTCTGCAAAAATTGAGGAGCTTGGGTGGGAAAAACTTCCACATCCTCCAGACCTTGCGCCTTCAGATTATCATCTCTTCAGGAGTCTGCAAAACTATCTTGATGAGAAACAGTATACTTCTTTAGATGACCTGCACACCAGTCTTTGTACGTTTTTTGCCTCAAAACCGCCTGAATTTTATAAACATGGCATTGAAAAACTTGTAGGACATTGGCAGAGTGTCATTGATTGCAATGGAAAATATATACTAGATTAAAAAGTTTATTTTTTTTTTTTGTCCTACAAATTCTGATCTAAAAAACAACATTGACCTGATATATAATTTTAACTATCCTACATCGAAATAATTTTAGTTTATATTTAGGTGTTTTAGTAGTTATATTTAAGTACTTTAAAGTACATATATCAACCCTACTGATTTTACAAAATAGCTATATATATATTAGGGAAGTACCGATATCGCTTTTTATCCAATAACCAATACTGATATCAATAATTAAAAACAGTATCAGCTGATAACCAATACCAATATCCAGCTAGGGTTTATTAGTTTGTCATATTTTTGTACCTTAAACCTTATAACCTTATGTTGTTTCGTGCGTTGGTCTCTTCACATGGAGGTCAAGCATTCATAATTTATTTTCTGTGTTGAAAATTTGGCAACGAAACAATAATCTTTTTTATTAAAGATGGCAACACTGCATTAGATATCATAGTATTGTTTGTTATACAATTGGACTGCAGGCCTATGTTGGGCTTAGTAAACATGTTTTTAACCAGCTAGCTAGGTTAATATTGTGAGCTATGACTACAAGATAGTTTTTTGGGGTTTTCTAGGTTTTATACCTATTTCTCAAAGGATTTACACTTGTTTTATTGGCTGTTTGAAAGAAAAGAAAATTGGGTAAAACTTATGTGCTACATTTCTTAGGACCTAGGCCATGATTAGCTTACAATACATGAGAATTTAACCCTTGTGAAAAAATAATAGTTATGTGAAGTGATAAAACAATAAGATATTGAAATTGCATCCTCTAAATAGTCTTTTATTCATAAGTTTCGAAAAATCATACTTTTGAAATATCAGCTGATACTGATACCAATATCACCAATACTAATATATCAGTACATCCCTAATATATATATAACATGGAAAAATGTCTGCAGAAATGTGTGGAAAAATGTCCTTGTGGAAATATAACTGGTGCAAAAGTGTCACTTGGAAATTAAACCAGCAGAAATTCATCCTGCAGCAAATTGTCCTCAAACCATAAATTATATAATTCTTATGTCAGACCTCATTTAGAACACTGCATTCAAGCCTGGTCACCTCACCAAAGGTATGACCAAGATATGCTTGGAGGTGTGCAATGTAGGGCAACCAAGCCTAAGAAGATTGGAATACAGTGAAAGATTAAAAGAATCAGGCATATTTAGTTTTGTGAGATGATGTTTAAGGGGACACATGATACAGATGTTCAAAATATTTTCAGGTTCAGACAATTTAGATATACCTTTTTCTTATTAGAGTCTGATAGAAGAACTCAAGAGCACAAGAAAAAACAACAGATTTGGAAACAGTTGTAGACTGGATCTACAAAAATACTTTAGTCATAGAGAAATAAGTATTTGGAATGACTTGCCATATGATATGGTAAACAGTGGGTCCTTAGTTAATAAGAAAAAATGGATGCTTTCATGAATAAGAAGTGAGTGACTGAGTTTATAAACTGTGTATATAATGTACATTTTAGTTCAAGTTATGTAAGCTACTCTGGTAACTCTGTAAATACTTTTATGTTAATTAGCTCACTTGAAATTAGTATTTTGCAAAATTTAATTATAAAATATAGCTTCAGAATGTTTATGACAGGGTCCAAGTGGCTTCATGTTTTCGAAATGTAATATGATGTATTCAAGTTGTTTTTATTACTCATTTTTTAGTTCCAAGACACTATTTTAGGGTAAATATCTCCTGGAAAAACTCTATATTCATCTATTATAGATATTTTGGGAACAAATTTCAAGAACCTGTGTAAACTATTTATAGGTACTATAGGCTCAACAGTGAAATATAAAATTGAAAAATCTATTGCCAGTCTACATCATACTTCAATAACAAGAAGGTTGAATATCCTAATAATTTTAATGAAAAGAAAATGGGGAAAATTTTAATGACACAGACAATGCATGAATCATCCACACTGAATGATCATACATCCACTTCTTCACATTAACCCACTCTACATACATGTATCCTTTGTTTAATGGTCATTTACTCAATGATTACTCACTTTAGCAATCTATTTCTTTAACACCTTCTCTCATACAACAATTGGCTAAAATTTGGTTTAGTGATCATTATGATGGGCAAAATTTGGTTTCTGGTACTCCATGGGTTGTTGTTGTGTTGTTGTTGTTGTTGTTGTTGTTGTTTTTTTAAAGTTCGGGAAGAACTGATTCGCCTCTATTTAAAAGGGCATATCTCAGCCGGAAAAACAAAGAAAAAGTGAGAGGAAAGACAGAGGAAAAAGAAAGGGTAGAGGGGACAGTCGAAGTGGAAAAAGACCAAGGATGACAAGGACTGCAGGGTCGAGTCCCATCATCCTTGGGTGCTAGGGCCGGGAGGGCGCACATGAAACCTCCAGGAACAAGCACAAAGAGCACTCAAGAGCACGAGCTTAGAACCCCCTTGCGGGGGGTACTCCATGGGTGCATCTCTAACTTCACTTATCTAATAAAAATGGCCACCATGTGCAGAAACAGATTTATCCTCCTCTGCACAGCTTGCCTGACCCATATGCCCCTAAGTGGCCACCCCCTGCACTTCCTTCTCACCCTACCAGTGTTTTGAGTTGCTCATGCTTCTGCATCACACTGCATCATTGTGTAACATTGCACACAACTGTGATCACTGTTATTCACCACCTTTGTGGAGTGCAAAGCAACATTGTGCAGACTGTTTGGTGCTAATTTGAACTGTGTTAAGTGACTGTGAACATTGAAAACAACAGGTAAGCACGTGGCTGCTTCCCCTGCATTGTCGGGTAAAGCTAAGCTCTCTCATAAGTCCTTGACTTTGGAGGTTAAACTGGACATTATTGAGCACCATGAGAGTGGTGAAGGGGGAAAAGTCCATCGCAAGAGTGCTTGGCCTAGCCCAGTTGACTGTCTCAACCACCATCAAGAAGGCTCCTGAGTTGAAGGTATCAGTGGAAAATGTGACTTCTAGCCAGTGGTGGGCACGCGCAACGATTTTTGTAGCGCTGCAACCGCAAGCGCAACTCTGCTGAAATAGTTGCGCCGCATGCGCAAGCGCAACCTTTTTCAAAAAGTTGCGCCGCAAGCGCAACCAAAAATGTTGCGCCGCAACTGCCCACCTTTGCATTTAACGTATATCTGCAGTGGTGGGTACGCGCAACGATTTTTGTAGCGCCGCAGCCGCAACTCTGCTGAAATAGTTGCGCCGCACACGCAAGCGCAACCCTTTTCAAAAAGTTGCGCCGCAAGCGTAAGCGCAACCAAAAATGTTGCGCCGCAACTGCCCACCTTTGCTTCTAGCAGCGCCATGAGGATAACTAGGGCACATGATCCAGTGATGGAGAACATGAAGAAGCTACTCCAGATCTGGATCGAGGATCAAACTCACTGCCACATGCCTCTCTCTACCACCATCATCATGGCCAAGGCTGCAAGTCTGTGGGAGGACCTGTGGAAAGACTTGGGCCCTAAGAGGACTGCTGGAACTGTCAAGAACTTCAAGGCCAGTGCAGGGTGGTTTGATACTTTAAGGGGCAAGCTAATCTCCACAGCCTCAGGGTTCACAGTGACCTGACCCAACAACATTCAGTCCTCCAGCCTCAGAGAGGTCACCTGACAATGAACTAGTTTGTGACCTGGACTTTTACTTGATGAGTGTTAACTCTTTTTATTTGTCCTAACTTAACCTAAAATTGTGTGGTTCCCTTTACATGGTGCTTGTAGACAGTGATCACATTCTCTGTCCATAAGCACCATGTAGGACCCCCATGTTATAATATCCTCATTTAGCAATTGTTCACTTAGCAATCAGTTTTTCAGGAACATAACCCAATCATTAAATGAGGGATACCTGTATAATCTCTGAATCATTGGACATCACCTCTGCATCATCACATCACTGCACTCATGTTTTCCCGCCTTTCTGAGATTTTGGATGCTCATTACATTTCTCGAGTAAGATAATGGGTTGGCATCCTGTGCAATGCCTGACTCCTTATCCAGAGAAGACTGAGGAAGAGTATATGGCCAAGACTGATCCTGTTGGCACTGTTGAAGGCAGTCCCAAAAAGATCATGACTGGCCTGATGGAAATAATCAACATGGTCCAGAACAAAGATCATGAAACCACGCATTCTACTGAAACTGCACAAACATTGCATAAGCTTCATGCAAAATATTACAGGGCTTTGTACCAAAATCATGATCCAAAGATCACCAATTCCTTCAAGAAAGAGTATGCTTTTGTCAGCCAGACTCTGTACTGAACGGACTCATTTCCTGAGCTCTCTGATATTGCATCTACTTTTGTATATTGCTGAGAATTTTACTTTTGGGCAGTTTTGAATTTTATATACTTGTGTTTATATTCACGTTGTTATAGTTAAGTAATTGAATATTAGTGGTTTTTAGCGATTTAGAAGTTTTCATAGCATGCCAGCTTAATTTAACTTATACCTGTGATGGTTTAAACTAATTTTTAACTGCGTGATGCCATCACAGAAAGCGTCGTGTGTTAGGTGTAGGGTAAACCGGTGGTATTTGGAATTTAAGGATTATAACGGCAGTCCTATGGTGATTACCGATAGATCAGTTTGTTTCTTTTGCGAGTTAATGGAGGAATTAGTTGACATAAAATGCAGTGTACGTAAGGTAACCGAAAGACTTTCAACGCTTGATGAGGGTTGGGGTAGGGCTACGGTTGACGGAAGCTGAACCAATACTAACATTGAAGACATTAGTAATTTGAAGGGTGAGGTGTGTAACCTAGTTTCTAGTTTAGGTAGCTTGTCGGGAAGGTTGGATAGAGTTGAGGAAGGGGTTAAGGTTAGTCCGAGAGTAGTAGAGGAGGGATTTAGAAGTTAAGGGTGGAGCTAGGCCGCGTACGTTAGGTGATAGGAATCCCCCCCCTATCGAGGTTTCGAACCCTTTCGCCCATTTGGAAAGGGACGTGAATGAGGGGGAAACTATTTTAATTGGGGACTCTTTAGTGCGCCACATGGACAAAGAGTTCGTTGAACGGCATCCAACCAAGAGGAGGAGGGTCTGTCTCCCAGGGGCCAGGGTTGACAGAGTTAGAGACGAAGTGGATAGGATTGACGTTGCCTCCCGTCACTCGATGTTGGTGACGATGGTAGGAGGCAACGACTCGTATAGGCCCGATACGAGAGTGCCTGACCTTTTGGAGAGATATAGGGGGTTAATTAGGTCCTGAAGGCGAGGTCAGATAGGTCTTTAGTTCTAGGTATTACCCCTAGGCACGGTTGGGTCTTAGATTACGTCAAAAACAATATTTTTTAATAAATTAGAAGAGATTTGTGCTGAGGAAAATGTACCCTTCGTAAAGCTGTGGTCCGAATTCAGTGATCCTAGCCTTTTATAAAAGATGGGTGCATTTTAATGAAATAGGTAATGCTAGGCTAGGTAGGTTAATAGACGAAAACGTGCGAAAGCTGTATAGGTCGAAGCCTTCTTTAAACGTTGTGGGTCCGGGAACGGGCCCGACGTGAAAATAGTTTAAAACGCGGGCCCGTGGTAAAAAATAACTTAAACGTCTTTTATTGTAACGCGCGTAGTATTAGAAATAAATTAAATGAATTTAAGGCGATAATTTATTCCGGCAACTATGATATAGTTGCTATCACTGAAACTTGGTTAAATACCGTGACTCGGGACTTGTTGGGGGAACTTGATATACCGGGTTTTAAACTCTTTACTAATGATAGGTTACATAGGTTTGGTGGAGGCGTTTTGCTGTACATTCGTAATTCCCTTAGGGCTATCGAGGTTAAGTTAGATTTTCCGGCAGCAATTAATGCGATATGTGTTGAAGTTAGGGCGCGTAGTATTAGTTTTAATTTTGTTGTTGTTTATAGACCTCCCGTTCAACCCCTCGATACAGATACTAGATTTTACTCACTTCTTGGTAATTTTATTGACAATCGGAATAGTATAATTGTCGGAGACTTTAACTGCCCTAATGTTAATTACGAGAATTTTACTGGTAATGAGGAGGGTTTGAGATTGGTTGAGTTTATGGAGATAACTTTTTACGACAGATAGTTACCGAACCAACGCGCGGTGACAATATTTTAGATTTGGTGATGACGAACGGCGAGAATATAGTCGAAGGTTTAGAAGTAGGCGAGAGTTTAGGATGTAGTGATCATCAAATTCTTAGGTTTAAGTTAGCGATAAAAAACACAGGATAGTAACGTAATAGAAGTCCCTGATTTTCGTAGGGCTAATTTTGATAGTTTTGCGGATAGGATGAGAGTAGTGGACTGGGATAACTTATTTATGGGTAATGACACAAATTTGCGTTGGGTGGCGTTTAAAGAAAGTTTTAGGAATATTGAAAGGGAGTTTATTCCTCGTAGGCCCAAGCGCGCTAGAAATCATGGTAGGCCGAAGTGGTGGACTAGGGAAATAGGCGAGTTCATAAACGAGCGTAATAGAGCGTATAGACTTAATAAGCGCAATGGCACGGCAGCTAACTTTAATAGATATATCGAGCTTAGACGTCAGGTTAAAAGATCAGTTAGGAATGCCAAGCGTAATTTAGAGATACTTATAGCTGCGGATAGTAAACATAATCCAAAAAGTTTTTTGAATACGTTAATAATCGTAAGCCGTAAAAGATAACATAGGCCCTCTAGTGGATGTTAATGGCGCTTTGGCTTCTGACGCTCAGGCGATGGCGGGTATTTTCAATAACTTTTTTGCGACAGTTTTTACCGTAGAAGACGTAAATAATGTCCCCGACGTGGACGATATCGTTCCATTTAGTAGCGAGACTATTTTGGATGAAATAACTGTTTACGAGGTGAGATTGCGCATTATATCGATAGGCTAAAAGTTAGCAAGGCTCCAGGCCCTGACGCTTTTTATCCCAGACATTTGAAAGATTTGAAAGACGTTATCGTAGGCCCCTTAACGAAGATTTTTAATCAGTCACTCGAAACGGGGATTATTCCTGAAGACTTCAAATTAGCTAACGTCACGCCTATTTTTAAAAAAGGCGACCGCGCAGTAGCTAGCAATTATAGGCCCATTAGCTTAACGTCAATTGTCGGTAAACTTTTGGAATCCGTAGTTAGGGATCGTATCATCGATCACTTAGAAAGTAGAGATTTGATTAATAGTAGTCAGCATGGGTTTCGACGCCATAGGTCTTGTTTAACTAATTTGTTAGAATTTTATAACGAAATAGTGCGCGAATACGATAGGCATAGAGCAGCTGACGTTATTTATTTAGATTTTAAAAAGGCGTTCGATACAGTTCCGCATAGGAGACTAATTGCGAAGGTCAAAGCGCACGGTATACGCGGTCAGGTAGCTAACTGGTTAGAAGAATGGCTTCGTGCTAGGAGACAGAGGGTCGTAGTTAATGGTAGTGAATCGGGGTGGTTAGATGTAGGTAGCGGTGTCCCACAGGGTTCAGTGTTAGGCCCATTGCTATTCGTAATTTACATTAACGACATAGATGTAGGATTGACTAGTAACGTGTCAAAATTCGCGGACGATACTAAAATAGGCGGTAAGGTTGTTAACGAGGACGATAGTAATAGGCTCCAAGACGATGTAAATAGGATTATGGAGTGGACAGATAAGTGGCAGATGCAATTTAACGTAGACAAATGTAAAGTTTTGCATATAGGTTCTCGCAACAATAATTACACGTACACGATGGATGATAGGGAGTTAGCGAGCGTTGACGAGGAAGTAGATTTAGGCGTACGCGTATCTAAGGATTTAAAGGTTAGGAACCAGTGCCTGGAGTCTTGCGCAAAAGCTAATAGGATGTTAGGCTTCATAGCGCGTAATTTCGAATTTAAATCGAAGGATATTATATTGCCCCTTTACAAGTCCCTAGTCAGGCCTCATTTAGAATATGTAGTTCAGTTTTGGTGCCCGTACTTGCGTGAGGATATTGATAGGTTAGAAAGGGTTCACGTCGTGCCACGAAACTATTCCGTCATTGCGCAACAAGCCTTATGAAGATAGGATTAAAGAGTTAGACCTGTAGTCACTCGAAACTAGGAGATTAAGGGGGGAGCTTATTGAAGTTTTCAAAATCGTTAATAACATCGATAACGTAAATTTTGACAAATTGTTCACTTTCGATAATAGTAATACTTGTAATAACGGATTTAAGTTGCGTGGCAGACGTTTCATTACTAATATCGCTAAAAACTTCTTTACGTTTAAAGTAATTAATAAATGTTATAATCTAACCATGTCCGTCGTGAACTCTACCAGCGTTAATGTGTTTAAGAACCGTCTTGGCAGACATTTTAAAAATATTAACGGTTTAAAAAAAAAAAAAAAAAAATTAGCAACAGGAGCTCTGGTGGTGGTGGTCGAGGATGAGTCTGTTGACGATGAATGCCAGCTTGTGACATGCGTGAATGTGATGCCAGCAAAAAAAAAAAAAAAAAAAAAATTAGACTAACATGAACGTAGATGTAGCTCGTATCATAAACTAACCTACTTTTTTTTTTATCTCTTTACTTTGCATGTCTGTAACTCTTTTCTTGCATGTTTGTAGTTTGCATGGTATGACTGAGTTAAGACTGTGTTTGCATGGTTTGTTAGCGTTCTTATTTTACTACTTTTCATCTTTCACCCCTCTCCTATTTTTCTGACTTGTCGGCAGTGGCCGGCGGATGATGATGCGAGTCTTTTTTCTCTTTTTCTGAATGAATGTTAACCCACGAGTGATAGGTGTTCCTCCTTACTTAACCCCTTATTCTCTTCTCTTCTCTTAACCCTCTACTCTTTCCTTTCTCTCGGGCTAACCTTACAGTGGATCTTAGGGTCTTTGTTAGCCTTAGCTTCTGTAGATCTGTAGATCATCTGCCTTTGTACAGTTTCTGTTGGTTTAGTTTAGTCTTAAAATTTGTGAGAAATTAAATTTATTCAATGTTAAGTTTTAGTATTAAATTTAGATGTTAAACATTTGATCATGATCTCCATTCTTGATCATGACATTCAATGATTAAATCCAGCCAGAAGACACCATGTGTTCAGAGTAATGTAACTTTATAAGGCAATATTCTTTCAGTTGTGAAGGTGAACCAAGCCATGTTTTACTAAGTTCGCATTACATACAATCAAGTGGTTGTGAGCCTAGTGAGAAGATGTAAAGAAAAGTTGTCTTTCACTGATAAAGTGGAATTATTGGCTACTTTGTTCTTAACCCATTTTTTTCAATAAAGTATACACAACAAAAACAATGCACAAACTCATATATATATGGTGTTTGAAAACTTTCTGTACAAATTGTAATGGGGGATAGGCAACACCAAGACAAACCCTTTTTGTCTATAAGTGTATGTTGCTGCCATCACCATTCGGCGCGAGAGGGCGCCGCTGCAATTGGCTAAAAGGTGAAGTGGGCTAGACTCGCGCTTGCCGCGGGCATTCTTAAATCGGACGTAGTAAGCGTAACATGGAGCGCTTCACGACTGCTGAGATAGCTGACATACATATGGTGTATGGGGCTGCCAATGGAAATGGAAGAGCTGCTGTGCGGTTGTACCGACAGCGCTTCCCAAACAGACGTGTGCCAAACCACCAAACGTTTGCGCATTTGCATCGGCGACTGCGATAAACTGGAACATTCCATGCAAACATGCATGACACTGGTCGGGAGAGAAACGTGCGCACTCCTGACATGGAAGAAGAAATCCTACGGCGATTTGAGGACAATCCAAGCGCAAGCAAGCGAGGTGTTGCACGTATCCTCGGTGTGAACCACGACCTGGTCTGGAGTGTGTTGCACGAGCAGCAGTTACATCCATTTCATCATCAGTGTGTCCAGGCATTACAAACCCATGTAGCATGTGGATTTGCGTGCGCCCACACGTGAGAATTGTGCATGTTAAACACACCCTCACATGTGAAACAGGCCTCATCTGAGAACAGCACATAAGCCGGAAAATTAGGCTGCACCACTGTCTGCTGCAGAAACCAGCGTGCGAATTCCACACGAAGAGGGTAATCCCGAGGTTGTAATGCCTGGACTCTCTGATGATGAAACGGATGTAACTGCTGCTCGTGCAACACTCTCCAGACCAGGTCGTGGTTCACACCGAGGTTACGTGCAACACCTCGCGTGCTTGCGCTTGGATTGTCCTCAAATCGCCATAGGATTTCTTCTTCCATGTCAGGAGTGCGCACGTTTCTCTCCCGACCAGTGTCATGCATGTTTGCATGGAATGTTCCAGTTTCTCGCAGTCGCCGATGCAAATGCGCAAACGTTTGGTGGTTTGGCACACGTCTGTTTGGGAAGCGCTGTCGGTACAACCTCACAGCAGCTCTTCCATTTCCATTGGCAGCCCCATACACCATATGCATGTCAGCCATCTCAGCAGTTGTGAAGCGCTCCATGTTACGCGTACTACGTCCGATTTAAGAATGCCCGCGGCAAGCGCGAGTCTTGCCCACTTCACCTTTTAGCCAATTGCAGCGGCGCCCTCTCGCGCCGAATGGTGACGTCAGTGGACACACACTTATAGACAAAAAGGGTTTGTCTTGGTGTTGCCTATCCCCCATTACAATTTGTACAGAAAGTTTTCAAACACCCTGTGTATATGTATATGTATATATATATATATATATATATATATATATAAAGGTTAAAATATTGCAGAATGGGAACATTCCACGTCAAAGGTACACACTTTTTGGCAATTTCTGCCACTCATCTCACCAATTTCGCCAATTTTTTTGTGATGATTGGGTTGGGTGAATGATGAACCACCACCAAATTTTAGCTTCCTGGGTCAATAGGTTTCCAAGTTATGACCTTCCAAAGTTTAAGGTCAACAGCATGACCTTGGAGGTTTGAAAGGTTATATCTTTGCTTCTACCATATCAATTTTGAAAATCTTGGTATCAAAATGCTCAGGAAAGGATGTAGAATAACTTCTGATTCCTGCTGGAAAAACCATACAGCAACAAATAAAAAAGTTCCATTTCCATATTACCTTTGACCCTTGACCCCAGAAAAACCTTCAAAATTTATGGTCATGAAAAATAGCATGAAAAATTTCCTTGAGATAACACATCCACAAGCAGGAAATTAGAGTGGGATCTCCATAAGTTTGCTTTCCAGAGGCATTCAAAGTCATGCAGGTGAAGAGTTTTGAATAGTAAAAGGAAGCCAACTTCACGCGTGTCCACCAGTCCACCATTACCAGTGTGAAGTTGGCTTCCTTTTGCTTGTTGCTTAGTGGCAAGCTGACAAATAGTAATTCCTCAATTAACATCAAAATTGTAATAATAAATTTTAAAAAATAGGTAAAATAATTTTACAGAAGTAAGAAATAGAAAATTAAAAGATAAACACCAAAGGAAATCCAGAAAAGAACCATTGGCAATGCTTCAATCAGCCAAAAAAAAGGCAGATCATTTGTTTACATGACACTGACTGATTCAACCAGACATCATAGCCTATATGAATACAGTAGGTTCAATGGCTAAATTATGTATTGTGTAAACTACTTATATTTACTGCAAGAGACAGGGTTAAAAAAGTTTGGATGCTAACTGGCTTGTGCGATGTTGCTACCATAAGCCTACCATTGGTAGCCTATATAACTACACTGTAGTATAGGCCTAATCACAAAATGGCACATTATTTGAAGTTTTCCTAACTTAATTTACCATGTAACAATGAAATGGCATTAACTGAAAGCATATTATTTGAGAACTTACTTTAGCCTACTTCAGTGGTACTCATTGCACAGCTCGCGAGCCAAATGCGCTACATATATTTGGCTCGCGAGCCACCCAATGAGTACCACTGGCCTACTTGGTCACTTTTGCCAACCTGCCAGTTTAAAAAAAAATAGCTGAATTTCTGGTCCTGCCAGATTTGTGGAAGCTGGATAAGAGGCCTGGTACCTGTAGTATGTTTATCTTTTTACTGCATACAACTTATAGTATCTCAACCTATGGATATATGTGTATATACAGTATATGTATATATATTAAGGTGGCCCTTATTTTTTGAAATTGCAAATTTCACCATCTCACCCCTCAGTATATTCCATTTGACAAAAAAACAAAATGTGCAAAATCTCAAGTAACTATAAATATTCTTATTGGTCCCGCACAAGGACTCAAATTTAGTTAATTATTGAAACAAATACACAAATTTTTTATTAGCATTCCATTATAAGGGCAAATAACAGCAGTTAAAGGACAGCATAAACTGAAACAGACTGACTACTGATTAATTAGAAACAATTGAACTAAACATTTTAGGACTGAATTCATAGTAAATTTGGCCTAGTAGTGATGGTTGCTTATGAGGCCCCCTTAAATATTAATTTATTTTAATAAAACTTCTTTGGTACACATTTTATATTAATAGGAAAAAATGCGGGGGTGAGACCCCCAAATTTTGGTTGATTGGGTGGTTATACAGAACCACCCAATCAACCAAAATTTGGGGGGTCTCACCCCCGCATTTTTTTCCTATTAATATAAAATGTGTACCAAAGAAGTTTTATTAAAATCAATTAATATTCAACAGGGGCTCATAAGCAACCATCCCTACTAGGCCAAATTTACTGTGCTTTCAGTCCTAAAATGTTTAGTTCAATTGTTTCTAATTAATCAGTAGTCAATGTCTGTTTTAGTTTATGCTGTCTTTTAACTGCTGTTATTTGCCCTTATAATGGAACGCTAATAAAAAATTCGTGTATTTATGTTTCAATAATTAACTAAATTTGAGTCCTTGTGCGGGACCAATAAGAATATTTATAATTACTTGAGATTTTGCACATTGTTTTTTTGTCAAATGGAATATATTGAGGGGGTGAGATTTTTAGTAGCCGATCCAGACCTTTAACAGAGAGACTTATTAACACCATATCATCAGCATAAACTAAGTTATTTATCCTTGTGTTATCTATACAACATCCCACTGTTGCCTCATTAAATGAAGCAATTAATCAATCGATATATACTTTAAACAGTATGGGGGAGAGCAAGGAGCCTTGTCTCACCCCGCAAGAGGAGCCAAAACACTCGGATAGTACATTGCCCCACCTAACAGTGAAAGATTGGTAGGAATACCAAAATTTCAATAAATTTAATATGTACATGGGAACCTTCCTGTCTTCTAGTTTTGCAAATGAAATATTGTGGTTCACCCTATCATATGCCTTACTTATACCTAGGAAACAGCTATAAATAGTTGAATTACTGTCAATGTATTTAGATATTGTTTCTTTAAGTACATAGATACACAGGTCAGTTGAGTGGGAACTTTTAAAGCCAAACTGATTAGATGTCCATAGGAAATCATTTAATCAGAGTAACAAGAGTTTTTCTAGTAGTTTTGAGAAGCAGGAAGCAACAGCAACAGGTCTGTAATTATTGCTGGACAAAATGTCTCTGCACTTATTTTTGACCAGGGGCAAGATATATACCCTCATGACGTCTGCAGGGATATAGCTATGAGCCAGCATGGCTGATAGGAGCAATGATATATGCAGACATACTACATCATTTGCATATTTTAAATGCTCATTCAATAAGTCATCTACCCCTGATGCAGAACCAGTCTTTAACTCTTTAATTAACCTCTTTACTTCAGAAAATGATATCAAAGTATTTTCTGTTGTTCCTCCCTCAATCATTTTGCTGCAATCTATCTTAAGATTATCCCTACTCACACTGTTAAGAATGATAGAATAGTGGTTTTCCCACAGTTTTGCAGTTTCATCCTCCCGCAACACCCCATCCATTGTCGGAGGGAGGGCATTTTGGGCACCCGTTTGATTCTTAACAAATTTCCAAAATTTGTTATTATTGTTATTTATGTGAGCTTCACAGGCTTTTGATGCTTGAATAGACTCTTCTTCCTGTTTACATCGCCTTATGGCCGCCTTATACTGGTCCTAATCTGGGTCTACCATGAAAGCACCACAAATCATAGGCGGTTTTCGATTCCCTCTTCAAGGGGGCAATAAAATCATTCCATTCAGGAATAATCTTAGTATTATAGTTGTAAGATTTAATGACGGGGCTTCCTGCTTCTTTTAACAGGGATACTATCTTACTATAATACTTATCTATGAGCTTACAGTGAGAATCATTTGAGCAAGGATTATTACAGGCAAGGTGCAAAATTTCTAAATTATTAAAGAGGTGACTTGTTCTGTCTGTATTCTATTCTCTGCTGCATCATAACATTGGACCAATCAATGCGATTATTCTTACCTATTGAGTTCTTGTTAAGTCGTGTTGCGTATAAATTGGTAACGTTAATTAATATTTCTAATGGTCTATGATCAGAAAGAAGAAAATCATGCAGAATATGAACTCTAACAATTCGATCCTTTAGATTATTACTAGTGAGACAATGATCAATCCACCTGGTGGTAACCACTCATATCACTAACGTATGTAAAATTACCACTGGCTACCCCTAATACATCTACATCACATATACTTAAATTAATACACTATATGATCAAAAGTATTCGGACACCACATGGTTTTTGGAAAAATGGTTTTATTATGGCATTTAGTAACCAGTAGTTCCACCCTTTGCTTTTATTACAGCGTCAACACGTCGAGGCATACTTTCCACCAGTTTTCGGTAAGTCTGTGCAGGAATGGCTTGCCATTCCTCTTGCAGAGCTGATGCAAGAGATGCAAGTGAAGCCGGGCGTGGTGTGCGGTTTCGTATCCGTCGCTCCAGTTCGTCCCACATGTGCTCGATTGGGTTGAGATCGGGGCTCTGAGCAGGCCAGTCTAACAAATCCACCTTATTTTCACAAAACCAGTCCTGCACACGCCTTGCAGTATGGCAGGGAGCTCGATCCTGTTGAAACAAACAATGGCCATCTCCGTAGTATTGCCACAGTGTAGGGAGGGCCGAATTGTCCAGAACGTCGAGATAAACGTCAGCGTTCATGGTAGTGGGTATAACAACTAGTGATGGGACGATTAATCGGAATCGAGAATCGGAAGAATCAAGCATTTTTCAGGAATCGGAATCGAGAGAATTGTACCATGATTTCCGATTCTTAAAACGATTCTTTAACTTTTAATTGAACCAGTTTTGCAATGTAAACTTTAAAATTTAAATGAAAGAGGATAACAAATTTTATTTTTATTGTATTGTAGCTATACTTTAAAACATGTATATCCATGATGTGTAATCAAGAAGATTAAAATGAATTGTTACAACTTACAGTTGATTTTTATTTTTAAACCAATCTATTATAATTTATAATTTATATTATCATACTCATAATGTAAATAGTTAATCTTACCAGAGTAAAATATGACAATTTCCAGAAAAACAAGTATAGAATTATATTTAAAAATATTGAGAATCGGAATCAGAATCGAGAATAGTATCGGAATCGAGACTTTTTAGTGGTATCGGAATCGGAATCGTTAAAAATTTTGGTATCATCCCATCACTAATAACAACCAACGGGCCGAGCCCTAGCCAGGAAAAACAACCCCATACCATGATGGACCCTCCACCAAACTTCACCATTGGACGTACACAGTCAGGAAGAAGCCGTTCTCTGGGCTGTCGCCACACCCAAACACCCCCATCAGACTGGAAGAGTGAATAGCGCGACTCGTCGCTCCAAAGAACAGTTTTCCAGTCCTCCACGGTCCAGGAACGATGGGAGACACACCAGGCCAAACGACGCGTGGCATTAACTTTTGTAATCAGTGGCCTGTGTACAGCTGCTCTACCATAATAACCGAGTCTGTGCATCTCTCTGCGGATAGTTACAGTACTAACGGAGGTACCGGATGCTCTTCCTACCTCCTCAGCGATGGAAGTGGCAGAGGACATGCGGGACTTCTTGACATGTCGTACCAGACTTCTTCTATCACGTTCCGTCAGTTTGCGTGGTCGTCCAGAACGTTTTTTCATGTTAGTTGCACCGTCGTGCTTCCATCTCATGATAACATCCGCTACAGTCGACTTTGGTATATCCTGTTTGGCTGCAATGTTTCGTATAGAAACGTTACTTAAATAACATCCGATGATGAGTCCACGTTGGAGCTCGGAGAGTTCACGTCCGCGCGGCATGGCTTCACAACAGTTACTGATAACTTAACAGAACACCTCAGCATTATAGTTTCGCCACGCTTTTTCCCAGCATACCTTTCGGCGAAGGTGATATTTGCAGAAATGCAGATTTTCCGGGGTGTCCGAATACTTTTGATCATATAGTGTATATATATATATATAATATATATATACATTAATATATACATATATATACATACATATACATCCTTCAGATGTGATCAGTCTTTCCTTGTGAAGAGACGTGTTTTATCGAGTGTCCAGTGTTATCAATTGAATAAGTGATTTTCGTTGAAGTGTTTTAAAAAAAAATAGTGTTTGGTGCATTCTTAACTAAATAAATTATTTCGTGCTACTAATCATTCATTAACGAATATATTTCATTTATTGACGTTATTCAGTACTATATTATTTGATAAAACCAAGGCTACTGCACGTGGCTTGCCTTGTGTGTTTTTCAAATCTATCAGAAAACGTGGTCATAAGGTTCATTTTTCCTTCCTTCGAGAAGTCAGGTAGTGTGTGGTCACAAACCGTGTGAAAAAAAGGAAAAACGTCGGGTCGAATCGCGGACAGATAAGTATTATAAATACTCTTCTCTTACAGATCTTTTGTTGGTAGCTTAATTCTGTATTCATTTAGTATAAATTTGTGTTACAAGAACCTGTTTCTGCATTTCAAGAACGCCGTAGACCTACGTTGTAATTTATTAATTTCCAAACGCTAGTTTTTTGTTGTTTAACTAATTAAAAGCATGGCACCCCCGTCAAGTACTTGCAGTCGCTGTGAAGGGAAATTTGCTGCTTACACGTTTGCAATGGCTAATAATAATGAACAGTTAGTTTGCAGGTGGTGCTCAAGCATGGAAGTCCTGAGGAATGAGTTAGAACCTGAGAGGGAGGCCAGGGTGAGGCTTGAAGAAAGCATGATGCTCCTGATGGCAAAATTAGAATCCCTTGAGACTCCAGTTACGACGCATCCTGCCTCACTTACTACTAATAATATAAATCGTATTAATAGCCCTCTCTCTTCCCTTAGTTCACAACCCTTCGTTCGAGTGCGTAATGGAGCCCCATTGAGAAAACCTAAGACATGTCTAACAGTAATAACAAACAATAAGTTTTCTGTTTTAGGTTTCGATGATGCTGATGAACCAGAAATACGACTCATTGGCAATTCCATTGTTCGAGGACAGCTCAAGGAATTCTGTGGAAGAAACCCTCGTCATAGGCACCGTTACTGCTACCCTGGTGCAAGGGTGGAGGATATAACTAATAGTGTTGACCAATTTACAGACGATACCTCCGAGGACACAAGTATGTTATTCATGTCGGTACTAATAACGTTTTAAATTCTAGATTGGAAGAACTGCTGGCTAGATACAGGGACTTACTAGAGTGATTAAAGGAAAAACTAATAAGACTGTTTTAACAGGTACACTTCCTCGAATTATCCAATATAATGATTTCTACAGCAAGGCAACCTATATTAACAATAACCTAAAGTCTCTTTGCCAACAGGAAGGAGTGCATTTTGCAAATTTTTGGAACAGTTTCTACGGCAGGAGGGGCTTGTTCCTCGGAGATGGACTTCATCTTAATGACATTGGAGCTGCGCGTTTAGGAAGACTTTCATAATACTGTCTCTTCTTTTCAGGCTGCTGTAATTTGAAGGTTTCGCAATTACAAACAATTTGAAGGTTCTATCTTTAAATGCTCGTAGCATACGAAATAAAAGAAACAATTTTTTTTTCTTTAATTGCTTGTAAAGACTATGATATAATTGCGATAAACGAATCGTGGCTTAGCATTGAAACTCGTGACTTTGTAGGGGAGTATCAAATTAAAGGTGAGAGATTTTTTGTTAAAAACAGAATAGGTAGGCGAGGAGGTGGTGTTATGTTGTATATCAAAGGTAATATTGTGAACATTATAGAAGTAAAGCACACAATTCCAGAACAGATAGATTCGACTATAGCAGAACTTAAATTGAACGATTTCAAACTTATTGGTGCAGTTATATATAGGCCCGCTAATCAAACAGCCAATACGGACGAAGCGTTATATCGTGAACTAAAGAGAATAATCGGTAGTGAGCAGGCTTTAGTTATGGGTGACTTTAATTGCGTCAACGTGAATTACAATACAATGCAGGGGGATGTGGAAGGTAATCATTTAGTTAATTTTCTCGAGGATAGCTTTCTTATTCAAAAGGTTGGGGAACCTACAAGTGGACAGTATTTTAGATTTAGTAATAACTACGGATGATAGGCTAATTACTGATCTTCAAGTAATAGAACCGTTGAGCAATAGCGATCACAATATGGTAGAATTTGTCCTCTCAGTAAGTCACTCGAAACCAGCTAACTCTACTATAATTCCTAACTTCCAGCATGCAGACTTTAGTAAATTTTGAAATAAATTGTCACACATCAATTGGAAAAACGTAATGGGGAATTACAACGCAAAACTAATGTGGGAATCGTTCGAAACAGTATTTAGGACCATAAATGAGGAATGTGTACCATACAAAATTAAACATGCGAAAGAAAACAAGCCCTTGTGGTTTACTTCTAGAGTAGGAGACATTATAAAGAGTAGGGATAGGGCTTATAAGCTACATAAGTGCGATAAAGACAATTTGTGGTTACGAAACAACTACATATCTCTAAGGCGTGAAGCGAAAAGTGTAATAAAAAAGTCCAAGCGCGAATTTGAAATCTTCATAGCTCGTGATGGTAAAGAAAACACAAAGCGATTCTTTCAATATGTCAATAATAGAAATCCAGTAAAAAGTGTCTTGGGGCCCTTGAAAAATTTAAACGGAGATCTAGTTTCTGAAAACAAGGAAATGGCTACCTTGCTAAACTAATTTTTTACATCAGTTTTTACTATAGAAGATGTAATGAATATTCCTATGGTCATAGACATAATACCTTTTGATAATGGTAATATTTTGGATAACATCATGGTTAGTGAAGGGGAGGTAATGCGCTAAATTGATAAAATGAAAATGTGTAAATCACCAGGGCTGGATTCCATATATCCCATACAACTAAAAGAATTAAAAGATAGCATTGTTGTGCCACTAACAAAGATTTTTAATGTGTCTATTTCTGAGGGGTGCGTACCAGATAATTTCAAGTTAGCAAACATAACACCTATCTTTAAGAAAGGCAATAAAGGTGCGGCGGGAAATTATAGGCCAATCAGTTTAACATCTGTTGTAGGTAAGCTACTGGAATCAATAATTAGGGATTGTATAGTCGAACACTTACAATTGCATAAACTAGTTAGAAATACGCAGCACAGTTTTAGGCGAAACAAATCTTGCTTAACTAATCTTTTAGAATTTTTCCAAAGCGTGGTTGACGTTTATGATAGACATCAGGCAGTTGATGTAGTGTATTTAGATTTTGAGAAAGCATTTGACACCGTGCCACACAAAAGACTCATTGAAAAAACTAAGGCTCATGAAATCAGGGGTGTAGTAATAAATTGGCTAGAAGAGTAGTTGCAAGGTAGGAAACAGAGGGAGGTCAGTGATGGAACGGAGTCGTGTTGGGCTAATGTAGCGAGTGGCATTCCTCAGGGTTCTGTATTGGGCCAGTTGCTTTTTCTTATATATATATTAACGATGGCAAATGAGATTTAACGTTGATAAGTGCAAAATTTTGCATATAGGTTCGCGTAACGGTAATTTTGCGTATAGTATGTCAGGGAAAGATTTAACAAGCATAGAGCAGGAAAGAGATTTAGGAGTTATAGTCACTGGTGATTTAAAAGTAGCGAAACAAAGTACAGCAGCGGTCAATAAGGCGAACAAAGTGTTAGGTTTTATAGCTCGAAATTTTGAGTACAAATCACGCGATATTATAGTTCCTCTTTATAAATCATTAGTTAGACCCCATTTGGAGTAGGCAGTCCAATTTTGGAATCCGCATATGCGCAAAGATATAGACAAAATCGAAAGAGTTCAAAGACAAGCAACTAAGATGATTCCGTCGCTTAGGTCAAAGTCGTATGAGGATAGGCTTAACACTTATGCTGCTCCCATCCTCATATGATGCTCAGGAAGTTTGTCGGAAGAATGCTCCCAGCACCATATGATGATCGCGTTATTTTTTTTATGTTTTCGCACAAAATCCCAATAAAAATAAATGATTTTGCATTTTAATGCTATTGATGACTCAGATATATTCATAAACCATCCGCAACAAACATACACACATACACACATGCATGCATGTACACATATGCACACATGTACACATAAACAAGCAAGTATTATGCTTACATTTGAGTTTTGAAGAATCTATGACTCAGATATATTCATAAACCATCCGCAACAAACACACACACACACACACACATGCACGCATGTATACATATGCACACATGTACACATAAACGAGCAAGTATTATACTTACATTTGAGTTTTGAAGAATATACATTTTATTTGTCCTCTTGAAAAATAATTTTTTATTCCTTTTCAAAAATAACTCCTTATAAAATAATTGTTCATGAAATAAATATTCTTTTGATAAATCTACACTTTCCATTATACTTATTTACAACATTGTTTTACACTTTTACTGAATTTAGTATTTAGTAGTTGGCACGGGTGTGGTAGAGAACAAAGCACTCAAGGCACAATGCAACTTTGCATTCCGGACACCAAGTAGAAACTTTTCTAACATGTTTTTCTCTTTGTGTTGTATGTGAGCATACATGACATTGTCGTTGACCTACAGGTCGAGATGGTGTTGGCGGAACTTGTTCCAGGTGATGCCTTTCAATGTAATTAGCTGAGAGAAGTCTGTCAGGAGCATTTGGTCTCACACTTTGTCTTCCAGGATGTGGGGATGTTATTTGAGCATACTTCGTGAGTAGTTGAGAGACTAATGTAAGATTGAATTCTCTCATTGAAATCTGCTTTTTCGTAGTTTTTTTGTAGAGTACAAAGGAATTGTAAAGAGAAATATCCAAAAGATGAAAGAATACCTTCTTATACCACTTCACAGTTTTCCTAACGCATTCTACGCTGCTAATTTGCATATCAGATTTGTCCACCAGACGCATATTTTTGTTATAGTCCACAACAGCATCTGGTTTGAGTTTTATTTCGTTTGTTCGACGATCAACCTTTCCTGAGTCAATCATGCTTCCACTGTGAATTGTTGTTAGCATATGCACATCTCTTTTATCAGTCCATTTTAGTGCTAATAAAGGTTTTGATTCCATCAGATGGCACTCTCCTTTTCTACTTGGGCGAAACTTGGGCATGTTTTTTCTATTTACCTTTACAGTTCCACAAGATCCTGTTTTATTTACATGCAGATATTTGCATAGTAATGGGCTCGTATACCAGTTGTCAGTATACAGAATGTGGCCTTTATTCAAATATTTAGCTAAAAGTGTCTTTACAATCGCTCCAGAATGTCCTGTTGGATCATTTGCAGGATAATCTATGTCTGATCCAGTGTAAATGATGAAATCCAAGACAAATCCAGTTTCACAATCGCAAAGGATAAAAAATTTCATTCCAAATCTATGACACTAGGAGGGTATGTATTGTCGAAAAATTACCCTCCCTCTGAAAAGTACAAGAGATTCATCAATAACTAATTTTTGTCCTGGATTGTAAATATTTGAAAACTTTGACTTCATATGAGTTATACAGTGTCTGATTTTTACAAGACGATCATTTGGCTGATTTGGAGGAATTGAGTTGTCTGTGAAATGCAGAAATCTCATGAGTAATAAATATCGATCTCTTGACATATACTTGCGAAAGGAAGGTGTTTCAGTCAAGGAGTCTGAACCCCAGTAATCCTGCAGTCTATGTTTATTTATGTGTGGCATGAGCATTGTTAGAGCAAAAAAGACATACAGTTCATCATTTTTTGTATCATGCCATCGTTGCATCCTGGAAGATTGAGATGGGCCTAATCTTCTTTTCTCATATTGATAAAACTCATTTGTTTGTCCCACTATATTTTGCATCATAACATTGTCAAAGAAATACTCAAAAAAATTTATTTCTTAAACTTGCTTCATTTAGATTGCAACCTTGTTGAAGTCCTACATTTTCTTCAAAGCGATATCTGTTAGACTGGCAACGTTGCACACTTTGCCATGAAAATGAACTATTACTACTTGCTGTAATATCATCTCCATTGTCACTTATATCAGTTTCACTATAATCACTTTCACACCCACTACTTCCAGAGCTTATTGCATCTAACGCAGCTATTATTTGTTCACAACTTTCCAGTCTTTGTTTTTTAGCTGCCATAGCGCACGTTTCATTCCCCCAATTTCTCATGCAAGACTGAACATAAACGCTTGAAAACATGTAAATTTTCATAAAATTCTACTCAACCATATTCCCAAGTTACCCACTAAATTCTGTTTATTTTGTAAGAGAAAATGTTTAGTTTGTAAGAGAAAATCTTTATTTATTAAGGGAAACAAAAATAATTTAACAAAATGGTGCTTGACTTGATTTATTTTACGTTAACAAACGGGTAAATTTCCCGATTCTTTTGCGCACAGGTGGAAAGTACACGGTCAGGAATTGCACATCCGAAGGGTTAAGGAGTCAAAATTGACTACACTTGAGACTAGGAGGCTAAGAGGTGATCTAATCCAAGTTTTCAAAATTGTGAATGGGTTCGATAACATAGATACTGATAGCTTTTTCAAAATATCTCAATAGGACTAGAAATAATGGGTGTAAGTTGACAAGTAGAAGGTTCGAGACAGCAGTTGCAAAAACTTTTAACGCATAGAATAGTAAATAGCTGGAATAGTTTGCTGGTAGAAGTAATTAGTAGCACATCTATAAACATTAGGGTGGAGCGAAAAATACTGTTTTTCTAGTATGAAGTTCTAATAGTGATTAAACGTTGCATTTAGTGGACGATATATACCTGCCAAAATATGAGTTCATTTGTTTAATATTTTCAGCTGCCACCAGGGGGCTAAACTTAACACAATTTTGGGTAAAAAGGAAAAAAATGCTTCTATTTTAGGTTTATCAAACTATTATACAATTTTATCTTAGAATTATCTAATAGTTTGATTAAGATTCTTAAATGATAAGAATTCGTTTTGTAAAAGTACCTTTTCATATGCTTAATATCTTCAGCTGCCACAAGAGGGCTGAATTTAACTTAAAAATGACAATTAAGTATGATTCTGTATTTACTTGAAAAAGGGAACAGTAATAAATTAGGATGTCTCTCCTCCTTTATACTGGCTTGAGACAGTTAAGAAACGTTATTTCGTGCCTTAGCAGTTACCACCCTTTCCCCAACCAACCTCCCTCTAGAAAGGGTTCTTGCTGAAGACTATTTAGTAATTTGCTTTTGTGTCAAATTTTGGCTGTTTTTTTCCTTGATTCTAATGTAGCACGAATCCAACCATCTCTGTTTGTAGTTCCGCAGACTGATCCAGCAGCGTCTGTAACGAGCTTGACGCATCTCTCTACGGCTTGTGTATGACATGGGAACTGAAATAATTCTGAATGAAGAGTAGTACCATGTTTGATGCATGATTCAATATCATCAAGAGAAACTCCTTTGGTTATCGGTGGTTCTGCTATCTGAAAATCTTGCCACATAATGAGATCTGTATAGTCTTTGGCATAAAAATTTATTTCTGGCACCTTAAAATACCTGATAACATCTGTTTCTTGAATGCATGCCCTTGCTTTTATGATACGCCTAAATCCCAACTGACGCACATGCTCCCTTTCATCAGCTATCATTGCAATGAGAATGTTTTCTTGATTTGCGTAATATGCATTTCGCTGAATGACTGAGTCATGTACTCTCCTAAGCTCTTCACGGAGATACTGGCTTCTTGCAATCATATGCCACATATGTTTAGCACCATATTGGCATAATGGTTTACGCTTTATCTGAAACCACATTGGTGCGTATACCCTAACAATGAAAGTAGCTAATTCTTGTAAATTGCCTGAAGGATTCTCTGTGCTTGCATATAACCGCAGAGTCCTGTTTGCTGTGGTGAGCCACCTTGAATGTGATATATTGCCTGGACTCTTATGACTAAGACTCTTTGAGAATGTTCCACTTGATATAGCCTTGTGAATTTCAAGAAGGTATTTCTGGTCAGTACTTATGTCATCTACATCAACTTCACACATGTCCTCTTGAATTTCAATGGGTTTGAAGTTAACTATGGGAAGCTTTTCACAGTCTGAAAGTGCTCAGCCAATTTCTCCTGAAAATGCTCTTGGTCCAGTAGTGGTACCATTCAAGTGATGAAACAAATGGCGCAATGGAAGTTCATTAAGGTGTAAAAGGCATATCAGCCACTGCAATGGCTTATTAAAGGCTTCTTCTAGTAATCTTATTGTGCCTCCAATACTACCAGTGTTAACCACTGTCGAATCACAGCCAACTGCAACGATGTTCCCTACATCAACATTCCTTTTTTTCAAGCAATTCACTAGCGCTGTGCAAATGTATTTAGCTTTGCCACTGGAAGGTGTCACATGTGCAAAGTACAGAGAGTGTGGTTCAGATATTATGCTGATATGCTCTTCGCGTTTGGTTCTTTGGTGGTTAGAGCCATCACTCTCCTGGACTTGAATCATTGTTTTATCCTTTCTGCCATCAAAGTATAATCCCCGCATGGTTTTTGGCTCTCATATCTGTTGTAGTTCCTTTCTCTGTTTTTGTCTTTCACGTCTTAGCTTACTTCTGTCTATAATATTCCCTTTGTCTTCGGGAGTAACAATTTTAAGATCTGCCAATACTGCAGAAGCAATAGCAGCCCCAGCTCTGTCCGACATTTTAAATCTATCACAAGTAATTGCTAATGAAGGCAGTGGCTCACGCATCTGTTGTTCTGATATTACATATTGAGTCGAGGTTGTATCTTCCTCATTATCTTCAGATATCTCTTCTAGTTGTTGAAGTTCACTTGTCTCTGTTTCGATTTGTAAGTTGTACGTATTGGTTATAGCAGCACTAGTTGTTTGTGAGGATTCCAGACGTGCTTTTTCCATTTCCTTTCGATGTTCTCTTGCTTGTAATCGTCTTGTGTGTGCTATGTCAATGCTTCCTATCACCATTATTCTGCGTGTTCGTTGGTCATTTAAAAAATCCTGCTCTTTTGGAGGGATTTCTTACTCTTTTCACATGAGCATCTCCTAAACTCCTTACATTTGCAGGTGCAGATGTCAAACAAAGTGCATTTTGAAGAGTTTTCAAATTCTTCAAGCTGATTTTTGTACTTAGGCTGATCCTTGCGTGACTTGTATGGCTTTAATAAGGACCTGTATTTATCATGGTACACTCGCATCATCTGTAAAACGCGTGTATGTGAAACTATTGGCAAAGAGGCCTTCTTCCAAATATTTTCTACCTTTTTGGAAACTGCCTCTGCTATTTCAGAAAATGAAGGCTCCTTGTTATTCATCTGCTCCTTCACTAAATGTTTTATGAACAGGTAATCTTTCATAATGCAGTTATAAGTTGGTAGTTGCATATCACTCATCTCACAAGGTACCTCAAATATGGCACACTTCATATATGTTCTCTAGTGAAATGTTTATATTTAGTATTTGATGCCATAATATTTTTAAGAAAAATTCACAATCACAAAATATCCTGTAACATCAAAACATTATATAATTAATATATATAATATATTTTATAAGTATATATAATATATTATATAAATATATAATATATTATATAAATAAACTAAAATTATATAATACATTATAACAAGCATTTTATAATAAAATCAATATTATCTCTATATAAATCACTTTAAAATAAAGTTTTATAATATTCCGATCATATTAACACACTGTTCTAATGACTCACAGAAAGAAATTCCTTCACACCAAAACCCTCCCCCACAACCCTCCCCCACAGCATTCAGTGTAGTCTCAACAGGACTCAGTTACTCTAAATTGTGTTAACTTCAGCTCTCTTGTGGCAGCTGAAGATAACTTATTAAGCATATGAAAAGGCATTTTTACAAAATGAATTCCTATCATTTAAGAATCTTAATCAAACTATTAGATAATTCTAAGATAAAATTTTATAATAGTTTGACAAACCTAAAATAGAAGCATTTTTTTCCTTTTTACACAAAATTGTGTTAACTTTAGCCCCCTGGTGGCAGCTGAAACTTTTAAACAAATGAACTCATATTTTGGCAGGCATATTTCGTCCACTAAATGCAACTTTTAATCACTATTAGAACTTCATACTAGAAAAAAAGTATTTTTCGCTCCACCCTAATAAACTTGTTTAAAAATTGATTAGACGCATATGTTGATAGATTGGGTATAGTTTAAGGTAGTAAAATTAAGGCTTTGTGGTGATAGATCCCACAGCTCAACACAAGTGTTGTGGGATATAGGGAGGCAGCATCTTGGGTTAGGGGATACTCTCTGTCCTTACACACCCCATTTAAAGAGATTCCTCTGCCGAGTGGGGCCCCCATAGTACTGTGACGTATTGAAAATCTCATAATCTTCACTTGCCCCACAAACACCTTGAAATGGGAGACCCAAAATGGGTGCGCATACATTTCTACATTACTTTACAGTCTTTACAGCCACACCTACACTTTCCCTCCTAAGTATATATATTTTAATGTATATGGTGGTAAATTTTGACTTGGTCCGCAATCGATATGGATCGTGACTTATGTTTGGTTGGATGGATACCGTAATGAAATTGACTGGATCCTTTGGATCTGATATATTTGCATGTCGGTAATAAATAGATACAGAGTGTAACATATTTGTGGATAGTAGTCTATTATGACTTGATCCTCTGGATCCAGAGATTCTATCTTTAGTTTTAAATCAATAATTATTTAGTTTTGTAAAAATTGGTCATTGCCAATGTACAGGCAGTTTTTACATAAATTTCTTATGTTCTTGTGGTTCGGAACCCACGTAAAATTGTAGGTCCCCTCCACCACCACGGAGGACATACACAATACACAATTACAAACACAGTTAGGTAGACCAGCCATGAGTGGATCCTAGGGTCTTTGTTGGTCTGAAATATTGTAACATTATAACTTACATATATATATATATATATAAATATATATATATTATTAATATTTATATATATATATATTAATATTTATATAAATATATATATATATATATTAATATATATATATATAAATATATATATATATATTTATATAATATATATATATATATATCCCCGCAAGGGGGTTCTAAGCTCGTGCTCTTGAGTGCTCTTTGTGCTCGTTTGTACGTGCTTGTTCCTGGAGGTTTCACGTGCGCCCTCCCGGCCCTAGCACCCAAGGATGATGGGGCTCGTCCCTGCAGTCCTTGATCTTTTTCCACTTCGACTGTCCCCTCCACCCTTTCTTTTTCCTCTGTCTTTCCTCTCACTTTTTCTTTGTTTTTCCGCTGAGATATGCCCTTTAAATAGAGGCGAATCGGTTCTTCCCGAACTAAAAAAAAAATATATATATATATATATATATATATATGCATATAACTGCAATGACCGCGCAGTATATAAATGAATAGAAATGACATAAGTGTTAAGGAACGTTTCTGCACACGAGGAGGAGAGATAACGAATAATGAAAAATGAGGCGAACCGCCCAGGAATCGAACCCAGGGCCTTCCAATTGCCGGTCGGACGCTCTACCATTATGCTACGGACCTCACTCAATCACAAATCGAAATTCTCCCACATAGGGCAGAAACCAATGCCCTGAGAGGGCACCCTCGCAAATCGTGAATATGCGCATATAACTGCAATGACCGCGCAGTATATAAATGAATAGAAACGACATAAGTGTTAAGGAACGTTCTGCACACGAGGAGGAGAGATAACGAATAATGAAAAATGAGGCGAACCGCCCAGGAATCGAACCCAGGGCCTTCCAATTGCCGGTCGGACGCTCTACCATTATGCTACGGACCTCACTCAATCACAAATCGAAATTCTCCCACATAGGGCAGAAACCAATGCCCTGAGAGGGCACCCTCGCAAATCGTGAATATGCGCATATAACTGCAATGACCGCGCAGTATATAAATGAATAGAAACGACATAAGTGTTAAGGAACGTTTCTGCACATGAGGAGGAGAGATAACGAATAATTGGAAGGCCCTGGGTTCGATTCCTGAGCGGTTCGCCTCATTTTTCATTATTCGTTATCTCTCCTCCTCGTGTGCAGAAACGTTCCTTTACACTTATGTCGTTTCTATTCATTTACATACTGCGCGGTCATTGCAGTTATATGCGCATATTCACGATTTGCGAGGGTGCCCTCTCAGGGCATTGGTTTCTGCCCTATGTGGGAGAATTTCGATTTGTGATTGAGTGAGGTCCGTAGCATAATGGTAGAGCGTCCGACCGGCAATTGGAAGGCCCTGGGTTCGATTCCTGGGCGGTTCGCCTCATTTTTCATTATTCGTTATCTCTCCTCCTCGTGTGCAGAAACGTTCCTTAACACTTATGTCGTTTCTATTCATTTATATACTGCGCGGTCATTGCAGTTATATGCGCATATTCACGATTTGCGAGGGTGCCCTCTCAGGGCATTGGTTTCTGCCCTATGTGGGAGAATTTCGATTTGTGATTGAGTGAGGTCCGTAGCATAATGGTAGAGCGTCCGACCGGCAATTGGAAGGCCCTGGGTTCGATTCCTGGGCGGTTCGCCTCATTTTTCATTATTCGTTATCTCTCCTCCTCGTGTGCAGAAACGTTCCTTAACACTTATGTCGTTTCTATTCATTTATATACTGCGCGGTCATTGCAGTTATATGCGCATATTCACGATTTGCGAGGGTGCCCTCTCAGGGCATTGGTTTCTGCCCTATGTGGGAGAATTTCGATTTGTGATTGAGTGAGGTCCGTAGCATAATGGTAGAGCGTCCGACCGGCAATTGGAAGGCCCTGGGTTCGATTCCTGGGCGGTTCGCCTCATTTTTCATTATTCGTTATCTCTCCTCCTCGTGTGCAGAAACGTTCCTTAACACTTATGTCGTTTCTATTCATTTATATACTGCGCGGTCATTGCAGTTATATGCACATATTCACGATTTGCGAGGGTGCCCTCTCAGGGCATTGGTTTCTGCCCTATGTGGGAGAATTTCGATTTGTGATTGAGTGAGGTCCGTAGCATAATGGTAGAGCGTCCGACCGGCAATTGGAAGGCCCTGGGTTCGATTCCTGGGCGGTTCGCCTCATTTTTCATTATTCGTTATCTCTCCTCCTCGTGTGCAGAAACGTTCCTTAACACTTATGTCGTTTCTATTCATTTATATACTGCGCGGTCATTGCAGTTATATGCGCATATTCACGATTTGCGAGGGTGCCCTCTCAGGGCATTGGTTTCTGCCCTATGTGGGAGAATTTCGATTTGTGATTGAGTGAGGTCCGTAGCATAATGGTAGAGCGTCCGACCGGCAATTGGAAGGCCCTGGGTTCGATTCCTGGGCGGTTCGCCTCATTTTCATTATTCGTTATCTCTCCTCCTCGTGTGCAGAAACGTTCCTTAACACTTATGTCGTTTCTATTCATTTATATACTGCGCGGTCATTGCAGTTATATGCGCATATTCACGATTTGCGAGGGTGCCCTCTCAGGGCATTGGTTTCTGCCCTATGTGGGAGAATTTCGATTTGTGATTGAGTGAGGTCCGTAGCATAATGGTAGAGCGTCCGACCGGCAATTGGAAGGCCCTGGGTTCGATTCCTGAGCGGTTCGCCTCATTTTCATTATTCGTTATCTCTCCTCCTCGTGTGCAGAAACGTTCCTTAACACTTATGTCGTTTCTATTCATTTATATACTGCGCGGTCATTGCAGTTATATGCGCATATTCACGATTTGCGAGGGTGCCCTCTCAGGGCATTGGTTTCTGCCCTATGTGGGAGAATTTCGATTTGTGATTGAGTGAGGTCCGTAGCATAATGGTAGAGCGTCCGACCGGCAATTGGAAGGCCCTGGGTTCGATTCCTGGGCGGTTCGCCTCATTTTTCATTATTCGTTATCTCTCCTCCTCGTGTGCAGAAACGTTCCTTAACACTTATGTCGTTTCTATTCATATATATATATATATATATATACACATATATATATATTATTTAATAAATATATATATATATATATATATATATATATATATATATATATATATATCAGTGGCGGCTCGTGGTAATTTTACTTACGCATGCAGTCACATGCATTACAGTGTAGTACATATTAGATAAGCTGTATTTTGTCTTTTATGGTATTCTTATGAGTTATGTAGTAACCGAGGATAGAACCAATATTATATTAATAATATTAATAATAATTTTAACTTTATTGTTTTAACTTAAATAATAATTTTAAATTCATTGAGTATATTATTTACGCATGCAGTGCATGCCTTGCATTCATTAAGAAGCCGCCCCTGATATATATATATATATATAAATACAGCAATGCCCCGATTAATGTGGGTTCGATTAGTGCGTTATTCGAGTTAGTGCAGTATGTACTTTGACACTAACTTCCCAATTAATGCGTGTAATAATTCGATTTAGTGCGGATTTTTAGCGCCGATTGTACGTATGGTATATACGTATGTACATACTATACTGCAGTCTGCTGAGTTAGAGCTAGGATCTAAAGAAATAAATAATGGAAGTGTTCAAAAATTGCTCCAGTCTCATGATGAGGAACTTAATGATGAAGACCTTCTTAATCTAGAACAACAACATGCATACAAAGATCAGGATGATCGTGATGAAGAAAATGAAATTGAAACAGCAACAAAGGAATTCACAATAAAAGAACTCGATGAAGTGTTTTGTGATTTTGAAGCTGTGAAGCAAAAACATAATGGATGCAGATCCTAATGTCGAGTGCGCCATGCGTGTTCATCGAGAAATGGAAAATGCGATTCACTGCTATAGAGTAATGTACCAAGAAAAGAAGAAAAAACTTCGAAGCAAACATGTTAAAATATTTTGTCAAAATATAAAAAATATTTCATGCATTTTTTCGTGCACATGCTGGTGCACTTTAATAAACTTATAAAACAAAAAACTGCGTCCAGTTCATTTATTACCTTCTTTATTTACATATATTTCTCAATTAAATAGGTATAAAACATTTATAATTAAAGTTTTAGTATTATTTTTCGAAATGTTGGCAACAATAACCAATTTTGCATAGATTACAGTTCCCGATTAGTGCGGTTTCACTTAGTGCAGCATTTTTCTAGCACGCATTACCCGCAGTAATCGGGGTATTGCTGTGTATATGTTATAATGTTATAATGTTTCAGACCAACAAAGACCCTAGGATCCACTCATGGCTGGTCTACCTAACTGTGTTCGTAATCGTGTATTGTGTATGTCCTCCGTGGTGGCGGAGGGGACCTACAATTTTACGTGGGTTCTGAACCACAAGAACATAAGAAATTTATGTAAAAACCACCGGTAAATTGGCAACGACCAATTTTTACTTAACTAAATAATTAATTATCAATTTAAAACCAATTAATTATCGATTTAAAACTAAAGATAGAATCTCTGGATCCAGAGGATCTAGTCATAATAGACTACTATCCACAAATATGTTACACTCTATATCTATTTATAACGGACATGCAAATATATCAGATCCAAAGAATCCAGTCAATTTCATTACGGTATCCATCAAGTCACGGTCCATATCGATTGCAGACCAAGTCAAAATTTACAATCATATACATTACGATATATACACTTACGAGGAAAAGTGTAGGTGTGGCTGTAAAGACTGTACAGTACTGTAGAAATGTGTGTGCACCCATTTTGGGTCTCCCATTTAAAGGTGTTTGTGGGGCAAGTGAAGATCATGAGTTTTTCAATACCTCACAGTACTATGGGGGGCACCGCTCGGCAGAGGAATCTCTTTAAATGGGGTGTGTAAGGACAGAGTATATCCCCTAACCCAAGACGCTGCCTCCCTATATCCCACAACACTTGTGTTGAGCTGTGGGATCTATCCCCACAAAGCCTTAATTTTACTACTTTAAACTATACCCTTTCCATCAACATATGCGTCTAATCGATTTTTAAACATGTTTATAGACGTGCTACTAATTACTTCTACTGGCAAACTATTCCAGCTATTTACTATTCTATGCATAACTGCTGTCTCGAACCTTCTACTTGTCAACTTACACCCGTTATTTCTAGTCCTATTATATTGAGATATTTCGAAAAAGCTATCTCTATCTACGTTATCGAACCCATTCATAATTTTGAAAACCTGGATTAGATCACCCCTTAACCTCCTAGTCTCGAGTGTTGTCAATTTTAACGCCTTAAGCCTATCCTCGTACGACTGACCTAAGCGACGGAATCATCTTAGTTGCTCGTCTTTGAACTCTTTCGATTTTGTCTATATCTTTGCGCATTGCGATTGATGAGAGAACAAAGAGTGAAAGCAGTTAAACATTATTACCAAAACAATAACAATGGAGCTAAAGCGGCTCGTTTGTTATCAGAAGAATTTAACATTCGACAAGTGCAGAGCCGCAATATCACAAGTCTAATTAGGAAATTTGAAAGAACCGGAAGCGTAAGTGATGCCACAAGATCAGGGAGGCCAGTTTCAGCAGCAACCTTAGAAAAGTCCGATGAATTAAGAGAATCATTGTTGCACACTCCTCAAAAATCCAGTAGACGTCTTTCTACAGAGTTGGGTATCAGTGACAGAAGTGTCCGTAGACTCTTAAAGAAGAACAAGATGAAGCCTTACATCCCTCGCGTGTTACAGAGCTTGCATGATGGAGATGCAGATAGACGATTAGAGTTTTGCGAAAATTTCCTGAATAAAGTCAATGAAGATGAGACCTTTCTTGATAAGATATGGTGGTCAGATGAGGCAACATTCAAATTGAATGGGCATATCAATCGCCATAATTGTGTGTACTGGAGCGATGTTAACGCACATGTTATCTTGGAAAAAGATGTTAACCTACCAGGAGTGACAGTTTGGGCAGCCATCTCTTCCATGGGAATAATAGGCCCGATATTCTTTGATAGTACTGTTAATCAAGATAATTATTTACAAATGCTGCAAACTGAATTCTGGCCGAGTTAGAAATCAGAATGGAATTTACTTTCAACAGGATGGTGCGCCACCCCACTATGGGTTACTCATTAGGGAATGGTTAAATTTAAATTTCGAAGGGAGGTGGATAGGATGACATGAAGCAATTGAGTGGCCAGCACGATTGCCAGACCTAACACCACCTGACTTTTTCTTGTGGGGTGTACTGAAAGATCTTGTTTACAAGGTCAAACCGAAAACACTTCCTGAATTAAGACAAACAATTCGTGAAAAATTTACTACAATTAACGTAGAAATGTGTCAAAAGGTTTGTAGAAGTGTTGCTGGTAGGGTTCAGTGTTGTATTGAACACCAAGGGGAGCATTTTGAACATGATCATTAGGTTAGTAAATACTATGTATGTAGAGTACATTTTTTTAAGGTGTATTGAGCCAACCACAAAATTAATTAAATTCCAGTTATTTTTCAGTTTTTACTGAGAAAGTACTTATTATTTTTCTTAGAGCCCAGTAAAGCCTAAAGCTTAAGGGCCAAATAAAAAAAATAAAAAAATAAATAGTCGAGCTTCACAATTATTTATGTCATTGTAAAAAGAATACTGTATTTATTTTATTATTAATAAAGGTTATTCTATTCTAAAATGCTGTATTTTTCTTAAAAACCTTATTATTTCTCTTAAAATGCTGTAATTGATTTATTTCCTTCAATAAAAGAGAATAAACTAGAAAGGGCATTATTTTTGCCGCACCCGGTATATATATAATGTTATAATGTTATAATGTTTCAGACCAACAAAGACCCTAGGATCCACTCATGGCTGGTCCACCTAACTGTGTTCGTAATCGTGTATTGTGTATGTCCTCCGTGGTGGCGGAGGGGACCTACAATTTTACATGGGTTCCGAACCACAAGAACATAAGAAACTTATTTAAAAACTGCCGGTAAATTGGCAACGACCAATTTTTACGAAACTAAATAATTATCAATTTAAAAATAATTAATTATCGGTTTAAAACTAAAGATAGAATCTCTCGGTCCAGAGGAGCAAGTCATAATAGACTACTATCCACAAATATGTTACATTCTATATCTATTTATAATGGACATGCAAATATATCAGATCCAAAGAATCCAGTCAATTTCATTACGGTATCCATCAAGTCACGGTCCATATCGATTGCGGACCAAGTCAAATTTACAACCATATACATTACAATATATACACTTACGAGGAAAAGTGTAGGTGTGGCTGTAAAGACTGTACAGTAATGTAGAAATGTGTGTGCACCCATTATGGGTCTCCCATTTAAAGGTGTTTGTGGGGCAAGTGAAGATCATGAGTTTTTCAATACCTCACAGTACTATGGGGGGCACCGCTCGGCAGAGGAATCTCTTTAAATGGGGTGTGTAAGGACAGAGAGTATCCCCTAACCCAAGACGCTGCCTCCCTATATCCCACAACACTTGTGTTGAGCTGTGGGATCTATCCCCACAAAGCCTTAATTTTACTACCTTAAACTATACCCTTTCTATCAACATGCGTCCAATCGATTCTTAAACATGTTTATAGACGTGCTACTAATTACTTCTACCGGCAAACTATTCCAGCTATTTACTATTCTATGCGTAAAAAAGTTTTTCACAACTGCTGTCTCGAACCTTCTACTCAACTTACACCCGTTATTTCTAGTCCTATTATATTGAGATATTTCGAAAAAGCTATCTCTATCTACGTTATCAAACCCATTCATAATTTTGAAAACCTGGATTAGATCACCCCTTAACCTCCTAGTCTCGAGTGTAGTCAATTTTAACTCTTTAAGCCTATCCTCGTACGACTTTGACCTAAGAGACGGAATCATCTTAGTTGCTCGTCTTTGAACTCTTTCGATTTTGTCTATATCTTTGCGCATATGCGGATTCCAAAATTGGACCGCGTACTCCAAATGGGGTCTAACTAATGATTTATAAAGTGGAACTATAATATCGCGCGATTTGTACTCAAAATTTCGAGCTATAAAACCTAACACTTTGTTCGCCTTATTGACCGCCGCTGTACTTTGTTTCGCTACTTTTAAATCACCAGTGACTATAACTCCTAAATCTTTTTCCTGCTCTACGCTTGTTAAATCTTTCCCTGACATACTATACGCAAAATTACCGTTACGCGAACCTATATGCATAATTTTGCACTTATCCACGTTAAATCTCATTTGCCATGTGACTGACCAATCAACGATTTTATTCAGATCTTCCTGAATTTTACCTCTATCTTCGTCATTAATCGCCCTACCACCCAGCTTCGTGTCATCCGCAAACTTTGAAACTGTACTGACTAGGCCGACATCTAAATCGTTAATATATATAAGAAAAAGCAAGGGGCCCAATACAGAACCCTGTACGACTCCGCTCCATCAACGACCACCCTCTGTTTCCTGCCTCGCAACCATTCTTCTAGCCAATTTATTACTACACCCCTGATTCCATGAGCCTTAGTTTTTTCAATCAGTCTTTTGTGCGGCACGGTGTCAAACGCTTTTTGAAAATCTAAATACACTACATCAACCCCGATGTCTATCGTAAACGTTAACCACGCTTTGGAAAAATTCTAAAAGATTAGTTAAGCAAGATTTGTTTCGCCTAAAACCGTGCTGCGTATTTCTAACCAGATTATGCACTTCTAAGTGTTCGACTATACGATCCCTAATTATTGATTCCAGTAGCTTACCTACAACAGACGTTAAACTGATTGGCCTATAATTTCCCGCCGCACCTTTATCGCCTTTCTTAAAGATAGGTGTTACGTTTGCTAACTTGAAATTATCTGGTACGCACCCCTCAGAAATAGACGCATTAAAAATCTTTGTTAGCGGCACAACAATGCTATCTTTTAATTCTTTTAGTTGTATGGGATATATGGAATCCGGACCCGGTGATTTACGCGTTTTCATTTTATCAATATAGCGCATTACTTCCCCTTCACTAACGACATTATCCAAAATATTACCATTATCAAAAGGTATTATGTCTATGACCGTAGGGATATTCGTTACATCTTCTATAGTAAAAACTGACGTAAAAAATTCGTTTAGCAAGGTAGCCATTTCCTTGTTTTCAGAGACTAGATCTCCATTTCCATTTTTTAATGGACCTAAGACACTTTTTACTGGATTTCTATTATTGACGTATTGAAAGAATCGCTTGGGTTTTCTTTACCGTCACGAGCTATGGAGATTTCAAATTCGCGTTTTGACTTTTTTATTACACTTTTAGCTTCACGCCTTAGAGATATGTAGTTGTTTCGTAACAACAGATTATCTTTATCGCACTTGTATAGCCTATAAGCCCTCTCTCTACTCTTTATAATGTCTCCTACTCTAGAAGTAAACCACAAGGGCTTGTTGTTTACTTTCGCACGCTTAATTTTGTACGGTACACATTCCTCATTTATAGTCCTAAATACCGTTACGAACGATTCCCACATTAGTTTTGCGTTGGAGTTCCCCATTACGTTTTCCCAATTGACGTGTGAAAATTTATTTCGAAATTTACTAAAGTCTGCGTGCTGGAAGCTAGGAATTTTAGTCGAGTTAGTTGGTTTCGAGTGACTTACTGAGAGGACAAACTCTACCATATTGTGATCGCTATTGCTCAACGGTTCTATTACTTGAAGATCAGTAATTAGCCTATCATCCGTAGTTATTACTAAATCTAAAATACTGTCCAACCTCGTAGGTTCCCCAACCTTTTGAATAAGAAAGCTATCCTCGAGAAAATTAACTAAACGATTACCTTCCGCGTCTCCCTGCATTGTATCGTAATTCACGTTGGCGCAATTAAAGTCACCCATAACTAAAGCCTGCTCACTACCGATTATTCTCTTTAGTTCACGATATAACGCTTCGTCCGTAGCAGCTGTTTGATTTGGGGGCCTATATATAACCGCAACAAGAAGTTTGAAATCGTTCAATTTAAGTTCTGCTATAGTCGAATCTATCGGTTCTGGAATTGAGTGCTTTACTTCTATAACGTTCGCAATATTATCTTTGATATACAACATAACACCGCCTCCTCGCCTACCTATTCTGTTTTTAACAAAAAGTCTATAACCTTTAATTTGATACTCCCCTACAAAGTCACGTGTTTCAGTGCTAAGCCACGATTCATTTATCGCAATTAAATCATAGTCTTTACAAGCAATTAAAGAAAAAATTCGTTTATTTTATTTCGTAGGCTACGAGCATTTAAGGATAGAACCTTCAAATTGTTTGTAATTGCGACACCTTCGCGAGCGCGGGGAAATTTGTGGAATTTACGCTGGGACCGTTCGGCTTACGGCAGCCTGAAAAGAAGAGACAGTATTATGAAATAGTCTTCCTAAACGCGCAGCTCCAACTTCATTAAGATGAAGTCCATCTTCGAGGAACAAGTCCCTCCTGCCGTAGAAACTGTTCCAAAAATTAGCAAAATGCACTCCTTCCTGTTGGCAAAGAGACTTTAGGTTATTGTTAATATAGGTCGCCTTGCTGTAGAAATCGCTTCGTTGGATAATTCGAGGAAGTATACCTGTTAAAACAATCTTATTAGTTTTCTCCTTTAATCGCTCTAATAAGTCCCTGTACCTAGCCAGCAGTTCTTCCGATCTAGAATTTAAAACGTTATATATATATATATATATATATATTTTATATAATATATATATATATATATATATATATATATATATATTATATATATATATATTATATATATATATATATATATATTATATATATATATATATATATTTATTTATATATATACATATATATATATATATATATATTATATATATATACATATATTATAATATATATATTATTATATATATATATACACATATATATATATATTTTATTTATATAATATATATATATATATATATATAATATTTATATATATATATATATCCCCGCAAGGGGGTTCTATGCTCGTGCTCTTGAGTGCGCTTTGTGCTCATTTGTACGTGCTTGTTCCTGGAGGTTTCACGTGCGCCCTCCCGGCCCTAGCACCCAAGGATGATGGGGCTCGACCCTGCAGTCCTTGGTCTTTTTCCACTTCAACTGTCCCCTCCACCCTTTCTTTTTCCTCTGTCTTTCCTCTCACTTTTTCTTTGTTTTTCCACCGAGATATGCCCTTTTAAATAGAGGCGAATCGGTTCTTCCTGAACTTAAAAAAAAATAAAAAAATATATATATATTATATATATATATTAGTGATGTAGCGGATGCCATTTTTTTCACATCCGCGGATGCGGATGCAGATGTTTGATTTCAACATCCGCGGATGCGGATGTCTACATTTTCGTTATTTTTTAGGATATATTCGAGATTTGTTGTGTTTAACGTATATAATAAGTTATTATATAGAGAGAGCTGTAGCTATAATGTAATATAATTGATTAATTGTACAATAATTGCTGTACTTTTCTCTGAACATATAAAATAATAAGCATCTAACTAATATAGAAATCAATTAGTGAATTCGTCTGCAAATAAATTCGTTATATTTTGTCGAGTTTCAGCCACAATTAGAAATCATAATTGTGTTACCAGGATGCGGGACGTGAACCCAACTCAAATGCACCCCACCGACCTCTTTCCCCAACCTCCACCCTTATAGAAGAGATCTTTAATTAGCTTGATAACTATTTATATTAAGTTTAAAGTTTTATTAGGCATATTTATAAATGAGTAATTAAAATAAAGTAAACTAAGAGTTCATCGTTTAATGTTCAAACTTAATTATAGGAAGGTTATGCTTAAGGAACATTAATTTTTCTGCCTTTTCTGCTGCCAGTCTGTTTCTCTTTTCATCATATATTAATCCAGCACTGCTAAATAATCTCTCGCTTGGTACGTTTGTTGGAGGACAGGCTAAATGTTTCCTTGCAAGTTTACTCAAGTATGGATAGATATTCTGCGTATTTTTCCACCAACTAATAGGATTGTCACATGCAGCCAGGCATTTTTCTTGGTGATAGCTCTCGATCATTTTTACTACATCTTTTGACATCGCGTAGGTCTCGTCATTGCTGCTTGACTCAAGAAACTGAGAGACAGATTCTGTGATAGATTTGCTTGTTGAAGGTGTTGGTTCTGTCACTGAAACTTTTATTCTTTTGGTGGGTGGCGAAGCGACAGATTCAAGAGATTGAAGCTCTTCAACTGCTTTGCCAAGTGATGATTTAACTCATTCTAATGTACTAGGTGAAAATAACTTAGCTTTGTAACGTGGATCTAACTAGGTTGCAAGAGAATAACTTCATACAAGAACAGCCTCTCGTCTTGTCGCTTGCATCACTTTTGCGCACAATGAACTAGTTCTACTAATATAGTAGAATTTGATAATTTCCGCTTATTAATGACGTTTTATCTCAATGGTCCACATCCGCACGACATCCGCAGTCCAAAGTGCGGATGCGAGAAAATGTGCGGATGTTCCGCGGATGCGGATGCAGATGTGACCTACATCACTAATATATATATATATATATATATTATATATATATATATATATATATATATATATATATATACTGGTCAAAAAAGAAACGCAATTAGCTTGCATATGGTGTAAAATTTAAGTTGTTAGTGGTATTATCACAGTTTCAAGATTATGGTTAAATGTTTGTTCAAATCTTTTAAAGCCATTTAGTGCATGTTTTTAAACCTGACTAATCCCGGCTAAGACGCCATTTTGTTACAAACAATAAACATAGATTAAATTGAATGTATTCTTTATGAAGGCATGCATTTTTTCTTTGACTTCACAGAATACACACTGCCCATTGAGAAAACCAAACTTTTTCCCCCGATTGATGCATGCCACGATTCTCAGAGGTCAACAGAGGTCGTGCCTTGGGCATGTTGGATGCAGGCATGTCTGCTGTCCAAGTTGCACAACGAATGCATGTGCATTAGGGTGGGTCCATAAAATTGAAGTTTTGATTTTTTGTTATTGCTGGGTGGTAACTTGTGAGGATGAATGAGAAAACACCTCTGGCCAATTTTTTCCCAAATCAATCACTTTTTAGGGGTAGCACACACTACTTCATTTTTGCACTTTTGCACTACCTAGTAGATTTACTTGTATATTATGTTCCAGTTCCAGTAATACATCTTTTCCTTGACAGATTAAATATTGGTGTAATGTTCATTGGTTGTGTTTAGTGGTTGGATATATGATGACTCAAGTTCGAAGCTCTTGCTTTTATCTCCTTGAAGGAGATAAAGTGAAGGACAAGCTTCTTGTAAGCAAATTACCATCACGTGGAGAAGTATTGTCATGCTTCCTTCATCACCACACTAATCTCAAGAAGGAGTTGAAGGAAAGTGCTCAAGTAGTGTGGGGTCAACTTGAAATATTTTGGAACAAAGCTCGAATCCTGACAAGGGAAAAATACAAAGGAATCCAAAAGATCTTGGACCTTCACCAAGATTGGATCAAAATAAAAAAAGGACGAATGAGGAGGAGCCAGAAGCAGGTGAGTTGGATGATCAATGATAAATAAAATAGTTTCTCGAGAGTATGACATATTATACTGTACAATAGTCAATACATTTATCATATATATATATTATATATATTTAGGTGTACAACGAAGAGGGATTCAAGGAGACACTTCGGAACCTATTTGATATGGCACATACTGATGCCTTGTCTCTAATCAAAAACCCAGAAGACAAGGCCTTCTTGCTGGCCCAGCGAGAGCCTGGAAGACGGGGATGCATGGTGGGAGTAGACAGAAAAACAGCAGAAAAAGAAAAACAAGCTGCCCACAGGAAGATGGAGGAGGAGATGCGAAAGAGAAAGGTGAGATTGTTCGTCAAATTTCTACTTTCATTTGATTGCAATGATTAGGTTGTTCGTTAACACTAATTGTCCATTTTCTTCGATTGTATTGCAGGCAGTCAATGAAGGTGCATCAACGTCGGGTACAGCAGTATTGGTGTCCTCAACAGAATCATCAGTCACTGACGAGTCATCCTCCACCGAAGATGAATGGGCAAAAGGTGGAAAGCGACCTCCAAAACAGGTAAAAAGAGTCAAGAATGTGATAACATCTAATCTAGCTGCTGCCCTAGATCGGACACACACTACGGACAGGATGGCAACCTACATAATAGCAGAGACTGCATTGAGCCTTGGCCACAGCCCAATGAATTTTAACATCACCCGGACCTCCATCAAACGGCAGAGAGAACGACATCGGATCATGATCTGCAGTAGCCTAAAAGCTTCCTTTCAGTCGGTCTGCAATCATCCACTGGGATGGAAAACTTATTCCAGACCTCCTCAACACCAGAGACCATGCGCATGTGGATCGGCTGCCTGTGCTCATTTCCTCCTTTTCAGGTCAATCTCAGCTCCTTGGAGTCCCCAAAATACCAACTGGATCAGGAGAACACCAAGCCAGCGCACTTTTTGAATTATTGACTGATTGGGGCCTCGAAGAATCTGTCGTGGGGATGTGTTTCGACACACTGCCTCCAATGCTGGTCGTTTGAATGGAGCGTGTGTGTTGTTGGAGCAGAAGTTGAAGAAAGACCTTCTCCATTTTGCCTGCCGTCATCACATCATGGAAGTGATGATCGGTGGAGTTTTCACTGCTTGCTATGGCCCAACGAGTGGACCTGATGTTCCATTGTTCAGCAGGTTTCAGAGCAAATGGACCTTCATCGACACAGGAACATACGGCACCGGATGGGATGATGAAGAGGTGCAGCGACTCTTGGCCCCTATTAGAGATTGGATTCTCCGCTTTGCTGAGGAAAAACACTCCTCAAAATCCTTTCGAGATGACTATCAGGAATTCCTCGATCTGTCCATGATTTTCTTGGGAGGGAGCATTGACAATCACACCTTCAAGCGACCTGGCCCCATGCACCAAGCCAGATGGTTATCTAAGGTGATCTATTCATTGAAGATGTGGCTGTTCAGGGGACAAATCCCAGCCCTCACTCCACGAGAGCAAAAGTGTCTTAAGGATGTCAGTGTCTTCGCTGTTTCCATCTACCTGCAGGCATGGATGACAGCGCCAATAGCTGCTGCTGCGCCTCGCAGCGACCTCAGTCTTCTGCAGAGTCTTCGGGAATACCATGACCCCAAAATTTCGGAAGTGGCATTAAAAAAACTCAGCGGTCATCTTTGGTATCTTTCGGAGGAGATGGTGGGCCTCGCGATTTTCGATCCTGAGGTGTCTGAAGAGACTAAAACAGCAATGGTGAAGGCGATGGAGGAAGTTGAAGGAAAGCCTGATTGCCAGAAGGGAAGGAAAGGTGTTGCTGAGGGGGCTTCAATCGAGTCACTAGCAACAGCAAACTCAAAAAGACTGCTGTTGTCTCTGGGGTCAGGTGTGGGATACCTGAGGAAGGAGGTGCGAGATTGGGACAGTGATCCTGATTACCAAATAGCGAAGAAATCAGTGGCAAACCTCTCTGTCGTGAACGATCATGCAGAGAGGGGGGTTGCTCTCATTAATGAATACAACGGCTGCCACACCAGGAATGAGGAACAACTGCAGTATCTCCTGCAAGTTGTTCCTAACTACAGAAAGCAGTTTCCTCAACCACTGGTCAGCCTGGCAACTGGGCGAGAAAACAAAGATCAAATGAGGTGCAGAGGGAATTGTTAGTCAATTCATTTTGGAATTGTTAGTTACCCTAATAGTCATGTACTGTCACCAAGATTAACTTTGCTGTGATTTTCAGATTATACCAAAACTTCAAGTGTCATGTGCTACCCCTACAAATTAACTGATTCAAATAAAACTTTCCCAGAGGTGTTTCTCATCCATTCTCATAAGTTACAAACCCAGCAATAAAAACAAGTCACAAAAAAAAATTCCACCCCTATAAGAGTGGACCACCCTAATGTGCATCCCAGCACAATCTCTAGGCTTGTTAGACGGTACAATGCCACAGGAAGTGTTCAGGACCTGCCAAGACGTGGGCAACCTCGTGTGATGACCCAACGCCAGGATCGCCACATTGTACTGCAGCACCTGCGTCATCAGCAGCGGAATGCTCGTCAGACAGCCAGAGAGACACCTGGTATCCACAACAACAGAATTAGTGACCAGACTGTCAGAAACCAACTCCGTAATGCAGGACTCCGATCCCGCAGGCCTTACAGAGGTCCTTTTCTCACTGATGCATCAGGAAACTGACCAATGCAATTATTGAAGAGTGGAGGGCCATCCCTGTTGCTTTCCTGCAGAGACTGTTGAGGTCGATGAGGGCCAGACTCCAAGCCTGCATTGTGGCTAGGGGTGGCCATACGCGTTATTGACTGTTTGTTATGTTAAAGAATCATTTACTATATACTGAGTCCTCATGTTTATTAATAAATCTCAAAGATTGCGTTTCTTTTTTGACCAGTATATATATATATATATATATATATATAAATATATATATATAATATATATTATATTATATATATATCTATAAATATATATTATATAATAAATATATATTATATATATAT
>JAJOZX010000332.1:1562500-1564844 GCA_023014485.1 Bathynomus jamesi | reverse complement strand
CACAACTTCTGAAGGTACCCTATTCCACGTGTCACAGATCTTATAGGTGAAGTAATTCCCACACACATTAGTGCTAAACCGTTTCAAATCCAACTTCCAACCATTGTTGCGAGTTGAGTTATCATTTAACTAAACATGCTTCTAAAATCGACATTGTCGAACCCGCGGAGAGAGAGAGAGAGAGAGAGAGAGAGGAGAGAGAGAGAAGAGAAGAGAGAGAGAAACCGGTTAAATAAAGCAAAAGAGACGCCGAAACAGAAGAATGTGATGAAATATTCACTGAAAGGAGAACGAGAAAAGAAGCGCCTTTGTAACAGTCTCAAAACTTCGAATTGGATGTCATCAACGAAGTCTAAACTTTCCCAATTGCTTGACTTAAAACTTGAAAGCAATGAAGGAATGTTTGTTGAAAGCATAAAAATAAATAAATCCAAGTGTAGAAGTTCAAACTTAATTCATTATTACGGCATTAAACGGGTATATATATATATATATATATATATATATATATATATATATGTATATACACAGGGTGGTGCAAAAGTCTGGACCCATAGGCAATTTACTATATAAAAAATATCTTTCGATTTTTATAATCAGTGGTTTACGTTAACAAACCAAGAACAATACAAGCGCTAAAGGATAACATCACAACAGAAATTGAAGCCATAAGAACGAATATTACTATGCTTACAAATGTGCAAAGGTCTTGTGTCAACCGAGTAGAAAAGTGTTTGGAAGAAGATGGACATCAATTCGAACACTTATTGTAAATTCTGAACTAGAACGTTAAATTTAACATAATTTAGTCACTGGTGTATGGTTAATTAAATTTCATTTCATAATAAACTTCCTGCAGGCCACACTTTTTTTCCATATAAACCGCCTATGGGTCCAGACTTTTGCACCACCCTGTATATACACAGGGCGTTTCAGGAGGAAAGGTCAATACTTCGGCAGGTGATAGTATCGGTCATTGTGAGAAAAAAAGTTCATATGAACATGTGTCTAATTCTGAATGGTTACGGAGATAGAGCTGTTTGAATCTGATGCGCGCGCAGCTCTTCCTCCCCCCCGCGGTGGTCCCATTCAATGGCCAAAGCTGGGCACTTGCGGTATTTTTTGCGGTACTGCGGTACTGCGGTACTACCGCACTACCAAACCGGTACCGCATAACGCAGTACCGCAAAGGATCGCTGAAAGTACAGCAGTACCGCTACCGCATTCAAATTTCCCGCGGTACTTTCCGCGGTACCGACAAACACGACTTTTCAAAAAATTAACACTTTTTTTGAAGTAAACCTTATTACAGGAGTACAGTAAGACGAATGCTGCGTGTGTTGCATCAGCCTAACTCTAGACACGTTAAGTTTTCGTTCAGAACATGTTACGTTGCCATCCTATCACAACGCCTCAGTGCAGTGCTTGCTTTTGAGCCGGTTGCACGTGTGTTACATTTCTGTGACAAAGATCGATTTTTAGCCATTATGGCAGAAAGTTCAGGTGCGAAATCGCCGATATGCAATTTCTGAAAATATGTGCTATTACTTGTGTTGTTCTTGTGTGCAGTACCGCAGTACCGCAGTACCGCGGAACGCACCAGGGGGACCTGAAAAAGTACCGCAGTACCGCGTAACGCACTGGGCATGCTGAGGTACCGCAGTACCGCGTAACGCACCCCCAAATTTTGGTACCGCGCCCACCACTGTCAATGGCCACCAAGGTCTCCAGACCTCTCTCCGTTAGATTATTGTTTGTGGGGGTGGATGAAAAGTCAAGTTTACAAAAGAAAGGTGGATACACGAGACGAATTGCTCGCGCGCATTTTGGATGCTGCTGCCCGCATAAAGGAACGTCAAGATCAATTCAGACGAACAACACGCGATCTTCGCACACGAGTTGCAAAGTGCATTGAGGTTGACGGTGGGATTTTCGAAAACGTATTGTAAACTGTAACAAATTTGTAATTTCTGTATCTGATACCATTCAAAATGCCACTGTTTAAACATTAAATGTTAGAAACAGTAATTGGTTTCTCTTTCTTGATTACCATTAACAATGCTTTTGTATTTGTAGATTCAAGCAGCCCTATCTCCGTAACCATTCAGAATTAGACACATGTTCATATGAACTTTTTTTCTCACAATGACCGATACTATCACCTCCCGAAGTATTGACCTTTCCTCCTAAAACACCCTGTATATATATCGGGTGGCCCAAAAAAAAGTCTTGAGATTTGAACATCAATAACTTCAAAAATATGCAGTTCACACTTTCAAAATTTACAAACTTTTACCTCAAACTTTTATCACAGCTGAGGGAACAATGAAGTATGGTGAAAAAA